>OMLI01018213.1:0-12136 GCA_900302605.1 Rondeletia loricata
ACACAAATATTGACTTGTTTGTGCCTTTGTGCTCCCCCTCCCCCTCCCCAGCACACACACACACACACACACACACACACACACACACACACACACACACACACACACACACACACACACACACACACACACACACAGAGAGTGTCCCCATTCTTGCAATTTGTGATTTACTTGTTCTAGCTCTTGTCTTGATTATCCTTGGTTTTATCTATTTTTGTGTCCTTTGTTTTCTGTGAAGCGCTTTGTGACAAACCTATTTGTTAAACGCGCTCTGTAAATAAACCCGGCGTGACTCGTTGTGTACAATGTGATTGCCCTGGCCATATGTTATTCTTGCTATATGGTTCCCTGCACACCTGGGGCATTCGGGCACACAAATAAAGAATATGATTAAATTTGACTGGTTTCCGCTGCCTTTTTAGTTCTATAGTATCCCAAGAGTAAAATAAGCTGGGGAAGATGGATTTGGCTGCCTGTTGGTTGTGCGTGTTACTTCTATAGGTTACCGAATCCACTGTGAAGGGCTGGGGCAGGAGGGGTGACTTTCAGAGTCGCTGCCGCCACCATACCAGACTCAACCATCAAAGAATTGTCCCTGACAGATAAGTAATGAACTAAAATAGCCTTAATGAGATCAGTGAGACCGCGCTTGCTTTGTCCCTGGGGAACAACCACCAGCAAAAATAGACCTGATAAGCCCAAGCAATTGTTAGAATGGATTCACTTTAGCAACACTGGGACAAACAGTGGGGCGATGCCAAGGGAGACAATTACCAAGAGCATTTCCATCTATGGAGGGACATCGGTGTCTCAGCAACAGACAGAACAAACAGCGATTATATTGATCATGAAAACTTTGACTTTGGATAGCTTTGAATTGTACAGCAAATTAATAGAAACTTGGATCAGATACAGTGCGATACATCACGCTTTACATATGTGAGCAATAACCTTTATATAAATCCACACTTCCCCTCATTTTGAAGTTCAGTCTATGAAAAAAACCCAATGATGATAGAGTTTGTTAGACTCTAGGCCCGGGCTGAGACTGAGCTCTGAGGGCAGCGTGCAGATGGTCAACACCTCATTATCCATGTAGGCCTATCAGGTTGACTTGGTGATGTCACTTCTGAGGACCCGAGGCGCCTTACACGATGCGTATCTTTGTTAACGCGGTTACATGCTACAAAGACAATGGTGTCACTGACAGCAGGGAAGAGAAGCGTTCCGGTGTTTGGCCTGTAGACGTGTCTGTCGGCCTGTGACAAGCTGGGAGGAAATAGAAAGTTAGCCAAATGGTGAACAACAGGCAAAACGTGGTATTTGTGGATCATGGATGCATCTAAAGTAAACATATTTTTGTTGTTTTTCCTAGGCAGTCGGTTTCAGAAGTGTATTTGCCACCACAGTCCCCACAAAGCAGAAAGAACATCATTTCTAAGAAACACCAGTAGAGCTCCTGTCCAAACTAGACTAGCTTTGAATATTTTGTTGTTGGTATTCAGCAGTGACAGCAAAGTACACTTTAGATGCATGAACAATCCGATGCCATTCTATGTGGTGTTATTTTGCTGAACTCTTACTGGCTATATATTTTTGGGACAATATTTCCACCTAGCCTCACCTCACCGTGTCTGTCTATTCCCCACAATAAATCACCCGCACATCTGGAGAGCAATCGAGATCTTTCATTTCTTTGCAGACCGACAGTTCTATCTTCGACGCTGGAATTGTCATTTACAGTAAATTCGATATAAATGTGATATGACAGAGCATCATCAAACTTCCCCTTGCCTCAAAAAAGAACCCCAAAGGTTACGGTATGATTCAGTTCCCGCTCTGCCGTCGCTGCTGTCAGAAAGTTCTATTCATCTTCTTTTTCATTTCCCCTTGTAACTCGGAGCTGTCGAGGCCTGGGGGCTTCGCCGTGCGGTTCGCTCGGCTATATTTATAATTGGACCGTGTCAACAATGTCCAGTGCAGCTCAACTCCATGGTTTGTTATGGCAGCTACCGTATACCGATTTCAACACATGCCAGCTGTGAGATGTTTTGTATGTCATTAACACAGGAGTATAGGTAGTGCAGACAGAACGGTTGCACCCAGGAGTTTGTGGATGGAATGAAATTCATCTGAAAGGGATCAGAGGGGACAGAGTGCAGTTAAAGTCAAATTCTTCCAGGTAATCTAAAAGCTACTGATGAAAGGAGAGCATGGGTATGTGTATACATCTGAGATGGTACATACAAAGGCTACTTTGAGCTGTGGTGTGCTGCAGCAAGCGTACAGAACAGCAGTGTCTGGAGCCAGCAAATGGCTGTGAAAGATTTTGCCAATATACAGAGAATATGGTGCATCTCTGCATTCCACATCATCATCATCAGCATTACTCATCGTAAAAACGTCTTTGGTAATTAGATATTACATTTCCCTCTCCCCCGTAAACACACTATTACTCCAACGCCCCTAAAGACACAATCACAAACGATTCGAAAAAGCTCTGAGATTCTTGTCTGCACGCCCAGCAGTGCTTGTCATGCCAAAAATCAAACGTACTTTTAATATAATTGAGTCATTTAGGCCTGCCCTGCTGTGCTGCACAAGCTGTGTGGCTGTCCTCCTAATCAACGCTGGATCTCTCCAGATGAGCGGTGCAGAGAGACGGATCATGACTGGGCTTGTCAGGAGCCAGAGGAGAATGCTCTGCTGGGAAACGCCTGGCAGCTGGAGGACCTGTGTGATGAGAGAGCAGGATCGCAGGGTGGAGGGAAATAGGACAGTCACTGCATGACTCAGATAAATCAAAACTGGTGACTCAAATACATAAGAGTGTGCTGTAGGCTATTTGGTAGGGTGAGGAAATGCATATTGCTATATGGAGTGGCTGCATTGCATGACGGTGGGTATTCAGTCACTTTCCTGCAGTGCTGTTTGCTATGCAGTCTCTCATACATTAAAAAGCAGCTATGGTGACTTTACTCCATTATGATATATGCTCCATGCAGAAAATGTAATGCAAGTGAAACTGTGCATAGCATGTGAGATAGTGTATGATTATAATAATAAGTATGGTGTGTGTGTGTGTGTGTGTGTGTGCGTGTGCGTGTGCGTGCGTGTGTGCGTGCGTGTGTGTGTGCGGGGCATCCTTCCTCCTCAGCAGGACATATGTACCACGAGAGGGAGACAAAGATTGTCTCCATTTAGATAACACACACCATAACCATGCACTCCAGGATCTTTTAGCTGTACATCTAATTGCTTTCCTTAATTGTTAGGAATAGCCCGACTTAACGCAGCGGCATGCTTTGGTGACGGAAATAATACAGATCATTTTAAAACAACATCTAACAGGTAAACTTCCACCTGCTTTACACGGGTTCAACTAAGCAAATGCAACATTATTCCCATTTTAAGGAGCAATCTGTCCAAAACAGGGAACATGTATAACATACGCCCTACGCCCAGATAAAACATCATCATATGTATTTCTTTCCCCTCCACCTATATCCAACCTGCTGAAGTCCAACCCACGCGGGATCGTTTTTGTCTCTGCAGAATGACACGAGCCACGTCCAATTAAAACCCGACGAACGCATTCCAACGGAGAAATCAGCCAATCGCCTGAGCAGAGGGCGGAACCGTCCTCACTCCTCCGGCTTTGCGGGAGTATGAAGTTTAGGTTATCAGTGTACAGCTGCTGCGAGAGAATGGTGCACCTCGGCACGCATAGGTGCGTGATATCGTCCAACTCTGATGGTCTATTCCTACAACTTTAACCGCCGCACTTAGTTTTATTAGGGTTTGTGCGCAAAGTTCAGAGCGTCTCCTCTGCGGCTTCACACTACAAATGGCTTGGATTATCCCCCCGCATCTGCACGGGACCGGCGCCGCTCTCCTTCTGGTTGCGGTGATTCTGACAGGTGATGCGGTCGCGCAGGTTTTTGACAGCTATGGATTATCGTACGCCCTGAGGTCCGAGCTGTCGGAGGACGCGATACTGGTCGCCAACAACGGGATACGCGTGCCTTTCGGGAGATCCGTCTTTATCGATCCCGTCAACGACCTGGTCATCCAAGTTCAGCCCGGCGATCGATGCAGCATAACGGTCCTGGAAAATGACCCGTTGTCTCAAAGGCCCGGACACCTGTCTCCGAAAAAGTTTCCATGTGAATTTGGTCCCAACGACGTGAAGTATTCCCACTTCGGCTCCAGGAGTCCTCCGAGGGACAGGGTGAGGTTGCAGCTCAGGTATGACACCCAAACGGATACCATTATAATACCCTTTATGATGGAGGTGGAGGTCATTTTCACCCAGTTGGAAGTGCTAACCAAAAACATGCCACTCACTGTTGAGAAGCTGCTGGGCACGAGTAACCCCATCGATAGGAGGATTTTAGAGTTCACCTTTGACAGGAGCGCACAGCAGTGCACGATCGCGTCTCTCTCCAGTGGCAGCGCGCTGCCCAGGTATGGGACACTTGTGGACGAGGGCAGTCTTGGAAAAATGGTGGACTGTGATGAATTTATTACAATGAACATCCGCTATCAGCACACTTTTGCTCTGAAATCCCCAAACAGAGATTACATTCCAATGCTCGTGGAGCTACAAGATAAGGAAGGCAATTTGCTCAAGCAGGAGTTTTTCAAAATCTTAGTGCGAATTAAAGAGGGCGAGGAAAACACAGCTCCCAAACCCAGCTTTGTGGCAATGATGATGATGGAAGTGGACCAGTTTGTAATGACAGCGATAACCACGGATATGCTGGCCGCAGAGGATATTGAGTCTAATCCTGATGATTTGATTTTCAACATCACGTCCCCCCTGTCCTTTGAGGAGGGGTACATAGTCAGCACGGATGATAGGAATTTGCCAATAACCTCGTTTTACCAAGGAGACCTCAAAGACTTGAAAATAGCCTACAAACCCCCTGCTGTGGATTCAGACACTGAGCGGATTTTCCAGATTGAGTTTGAGGTTGTGGACACAGAGGGGGCTGTGTCAGACCCCTTTGCTTTCATGATTGTCGTTAAGCCTATGAACACGTTGGCCCCCGTGGTGACCAGAAACACCGGCCAGTTACTGTACGAGGGTCAGTCCAGGCCTCTGTCCAGT
Source organism: Rondeletia loricata (assembly GCA_900302605.1). Classification (NCBI taxonomy): domain Eukaryota; kingdom Metazoa; phylum Chordata; class Actinopteri; order Beryciformes; family Rondeletiidae; genus Rondeletia; species Rondeletia loricata. The sequence continues at coordinate 5,114 of OMLI01018213.1, forward strand.
TCACCTAATCTGGAAATCAGCGACGAGGACAATTTAGACAAAGTCACGGTCACTGTAATTGACGGGCTGAGGCACGGAGACCTAACCGTTCTGGGCTCGAGGAGGAAGTTTTTCACCCCAGCGGACCTCGACGCCGGAGTGGTCATCTATCAACACGACGGAAGTGACACATACAGCGATAACATTCTTTTCAGGATGACAGATGGCAAAAATGAGGTGGAGTTTCTGTTTCCCATCACTGTTGTGCCAACCGACGACGAGCCGCCCATTATCAACGCCAACACTGGCTTGGTTTTATTCAAAAACCAAATGACGCCGATCTCTTCTCTCACGCTCAGTGCAGCAGACATTGACTCAGAGGACTCTACTATAAAATTCACAATCGAGTCTCCCTTTTCCACTGTTGGGCAAGTGCTGCTGCGCCAGTCCGAGGCCCCAGAGGACCCGTCAACCTGGAGGTTTAACGCAGAGGATGAACTGTATGAGAAAGTAGTAACTGAGTGGCTGCAGCAGGATATTACCGACGGTAAACTGTTTTACAAGCACGTTGGACCTCACAGCACCAGCACAGTCATGGATCAGTTTGTGTTCAGAGTTCAAGATGACAACGACCCACCGAACCTATCGGGCGAGAGCTCGTTCGTCATCAAGGTTCTCCCCGTTGACGACCTCCCCCCCGAACTCTACGCTGGCACCACTCTGCAAATGACCGTGCACGAGTATCAGCTTACTTCCTTCCGCAAGAAATTCCTCCGTTACACTGACCTGGACTCAGAAGATAGGGATCTCAAATACACGGTGACCCAGCCACCAACGGATACAGATGAGAATAGCCCTGTTGTATTGGGATCCCTCGTTTTAACTGAAAGGCCAGACACTGAAGTCACAACGTTCACCCAGGCACAGATTAACCACCATAAAATAGCGTACAAACCCCCCGACCTTGAGCTAGGAATTACTGCGCATGTTTTGCAGTTTAAGTACACCGTGGAAGATATTTCTGGAAATAGCGCAGAGGGAGTTTTCACTATATTTTTGCAGCCTGTGGACAACAAGCCACCGCAGATAACCAACGCTGGATTCACCCTGTTCGAACGCGGCACACACATCATTACGAGTGCTGAGCTGGACACCTCAGACACAGACACTGACAGCAAACAGATATCCTTTACCATTACCCAGCCTCCACTGCATGGCTATATGCAGTTTACGTTCACTGACATGACAAAAGGCGAGACTTTCACTCTAGAGGATATTGGAAATGGCAGAATTTCCTACATCCATAATGGAGATGAGTCAACGGTTGATTCGATACAAATAGACGTCAGCGATGGTGTCCACGTTGTCCCGATTAGTATCAAGATTGCCGTGAAGCCTATTGACGATGAGACCCCAACTATAAGTCTCCCAGCTGGCACAATTGGCTCCTATATAGATGTCTTGGAAAATGGAGCAACAGAAATCACAAGTAATGTCATTCAGGGAAGGGATGAGGACACAGATGACCTCCGTTTGACCTTCATTGTGGAGGACCCGCCAGTGTTAGGTGAAATCTTGGTGAACGGTGTCCCATCAGGCAGGTTCACCCAGGCCGATATCATCAACGGCCTGGTGGTCTATGCACATAGCAGCGGAGAGGTAGGCCTGGCCACAAAGGAGGACTTCTTCAATCTCACTCTGACTGATATGTCTGATGAGTGGACTGTAGGGGGAAATAAGATTACTGGAGTCAGAGTGCACGTTACTATTCTTCCCTTGGACAGCCAGGCACCAGAGGTCTTTGTGGGGCCACAGTTCGTCGTCGTTGAAGGAGAGAAGAGTGCCATTGAAATCCGTCACATAAGTGCTGATGATGTTGACACTCCCAATGATGACCTCCTCTGTACAATCATAGTACAGCCAACGACAGGGTACGTGGAAAATATCTCCCCAGCCCCAGGATCCGAGAAATCCAGGTCCGGGACAGCTATTAGTGCTTTCACCATCAAGGACATCAGACAGAATCACATTTACTATGTTCAGAGTATTCACAAAGGGGTGGAACGAGTGGAAGACAGGTTTACGTTCAGGTGCTCTGACGGCATCAATTTCTCTGAAAGGCACTTTTTCCCTATCTCCATAATCCCCTCTAATGACGAGAAGCCTGAGCTTTTCATGAGAGAGTTTGTGGTTATGGAGGGCATGAACATAGTCATCGACACACCCATTTTGAACGGTGCTGATGCAGATATCCCCTCCGATGAGCTGACATTCATTATCACCAGACCCCCCAAGCATGGATTTATTCTCAATCAACTCACCACCGGCACTGTCCCAGTCACTAACTTCACCTTGGATCAGATCAGGGAGGCCTCCAGCATTGTGTATGAGCACGATGACTCAGAGACCACAGAGGACAGCTTTGACCTCGTTCTCACAGACGGAAAGTTCAGCGTGGAGAAAACGGTAATAGTTATGATTATCCCCGTGGATGACGAAACCCCGAGGATGGCAATCAATGACGGCCTTGAAATTGAGATAGGCGATGTGAAAATCATAAACAACAATGTTTTAAAAGCTACTGATCTGGACTCGGAGGATAGCACACTAACGTACATTATCCGCTACGGGCCCGGTCAGGGGTATTTGCAGAAGACAACGCCTTACGGGGCATTACAAAATATCACAGTTGGGATGAACTTCACACAGAATGAGGTGGACCAGGGTTTGATTGAGTACATCCATAATGGACAAGAAGGGATTCGCGACCTTATCAAATTTGACGTGACGGATGGCATCAACCCTTTGATTGACAGATACTTCTATGTCACAGTGGGTGGCATTGACATGGTTTTCCCAGATGTGGTCAATAAAGGCGTATCCCTAAAAGAGGGCGGCAGGGTGACCCTGACCACAGACCTGCTCAGTACCAGTGACCTCAACAGCCCAGATGAACATTTGGTCTTTACAATCACCAGGGCCCCAATGAGAGGACACATGGAGTGTACGGACACTCCTGGGATGCCCATCGCGTCCTTCACACAGCTCCAGCTTGCTGGCAACAAAATCTACTACATCCACACTGCGGACGACGAAGCGAAGATGGATAGCTTTGAATTTGAGGTGACTGACGGCTACAACCCGGTGTTCCGCACATTTCGCATCTCCATCACTGACGTAGATAATAAAAAGCCTGTGGTAACGGTGCATGGCCTTGTGGTGACCGAGGGACAGAACAAGCTTATCACGCCTTTTGAGTTGACAGTGGAGGATAGAGACACCGTGGACCGCCTCTTGAAGTTCACGGTCACTCAAATCCCAGTTCATGGCCGCCTGCTCTTCAACAACACGCGGCCTGTCACCTCCTTCACTAAGCAGGATCTGAATGACAACATGATCAGCTACAAGCATGACGGCACAGAGAGTGCTGAGGACAGCTTCTCCTTCACTGTCACTGATGGCACTCACACAGACTTCTACGTGTTCCCCGACACAGTATTTGAGACTCGCAAGCCCCAAATGATGAAGATTACTGTCCTCTCAGTGGATAATGGGGTACCGCAGATTGTGGTGAACAAGGGTGCCCCCACATTGCGGGTTTTGGAGACTGGTCACCTGGGGTTCATGATCACCAGTAAGACCCTGAAGGCAGAGGACAGGGACAGCCTACTCGATTCTGTGACCTTTAAGATTACTGTGGGTCCAGAGCATGGTTACCTGATCAACCTTGGCAAAGGAAATGCCACTATCACCACCTTCACCCAAGGTAAGAGAAAACTGCATTTCAAATCGCTTTGCAGTCCTATTACATTATATTTTATTAGGTTTTTGAGCCCACTAACTCTCAAAATCATTATACATTTACCCACTGTGCAAATTGCACTATCCTCTGAGGTCTGAAAAAGAGCTGAGTTCAAGCACAAAGGTTTTGGTTTTCACTCAAGAGACTGCCTATTTACAGAGATGAAGTATGCCCAATGCCTCAGGCTGACCAGATTTCACAAGAGCAGTGCTTTTTCAAACAGTGCCTAATGTATTTCACTTTGGGAGAGAACTGATGGTGACTTGTACACACCAGAGTAATATTTTCTAACATGCAGAGAAGGGGATTATAGATATGATGATAGATGATGTGGACATGCAAACATGTCAGAGGGAGGGAGACATGTTATTATGGCTCGGAGCAGCCCACCAGCTTTACAAACAGAATTACAGTTACTTTCTAGTGCAAATGGACCAGAGGGGGGTCTTGGTATACTCAAATACTAAATATCAGGGTAGCAAAATAAGTGTACAGTCAATATCCAAGTACTTACTGCTTGTATTTACTGAGTTACTCTCTGAGCCGCTTCAGGCTTGTTCAATATTTCAAGAGTTCTCACAGGGGTAAACAGACAGTAAATAAACTATCTCCTGGGCATTTGAAAATTGTGTCTATTCATTTCAATCTTCCAGATCCAGGGCTATAAAAACCCACTCTAGCACCCCACTATCAAGCTGGTGAGACAGACCACTGTGATGTAGCTCCTGGAGTCCAGCTATTCTTTATGCTCAGTGTCAATCGGGCGCCTAATAGATATACAGCCCTTGTTACCAGGCAGTTTCTCTACAGTGTACACAATTTATCAAGCAGCCGTGGCTCGCTTCTGAAAGCAGGGCTCATGCGTAGTCATTGACATCTGACATCAAATTGAACAAACTTGCCCACGCGCCAATTTTTTATTTTCAATTGAGTCAACTGATTTTTTATGGCCAAGATATCATGGATATTTATAGAAGTATGGTTTTCTTTTTCAGCTGAAATTGATGACATGAAGATATGTTATGTTCTGAGGGACGGGGACAGTGCTACAAATGACATCTTCTATTTCTCCATTGAGGATCATGGTAAGTTCCTTTGTTTAAATGATCAAATATAATTTACTATCAGGCTGTTTGGACAACATTATGTCATTTATTTTTTCGATCAAAAGCCAATGTGAATGACACAGTGAAGGATGCTGTTGACATAAAGAAGTGAGCGATGGGAAGGGATTGAAAAAAAAGATCTTGAACTTACTTACCCTATTGAAGTTATGTTATGCAGCAAGCACACCGTTGTGGTTGAAATGAGTCCTTGTCATGCCGACTGACCTTTCTTTGAGGCAGAAATACTGAGTTGCTTTATCTTGTCTCGACTTCAATCTTTGATCTTCACCAAACTCATCTTACGCTAAGAAGAATTACTATTCAAAATGTGTGGATAGGAGAGTTTTTCAGAGCCAGAACGTATTTGCACAGTTTCTCATTTCAGCATGAAAAAAGGAGGAAATAGGCGTGCAGTGAAAATGTGATAGGAAATATATGGGAAATAGCATATGATAGATACTTTTTAGAGGTAACTTTTTCTTAACTTCTTCTCCGTCATGCTTTGTCTGTCTCCTGCTCAGCCAGTAGTTTGAAATCAGAGCTGACATTCTGGATGTCCAGGATAATACTCCTCATAGAGAAATCCTTGCAATACCAGTAAGGGTTGATAAGAGAGGGGCTTGTGTTCTGGCCTCACACACAAAGAGACGATCTATTCACTCTGCAATGTACAAGGCAGCTCAGGCCTCCGACACCCCAACATGATGACCCATTATTTTTTCCATGCAAGGGCCTCTTGATATAGGAAAATTAGTAAAAGAACAAGACTTTCACTTCTCCATATGTAGTCAATTAGAGGCTCAGTGAATGGTTCGAGGCAATCATGCTGGTGTTGCCGATTAGTTGAAGTAGCGTGCCTGACAGTGCGTCCTTTCTGCTATCCTTCGGTGGTGATGAGTGAACACAAAGGACCTCTCTGATAGAGGCCCTCTTTTCCCACAATGCACCTCCTAAACACATTTTCTCATCTCTCGACCTGGGACTTATCTGTGGCTACAGTGAAATAACAGGCAGGATAAGAGCAATGCCAACAGGTGGATGGGGTGCTAATGAGAGCGTTGACTAAAATGCACGGGAGAACTCGAGGTGATACTGAATGCCAATTCTGTATCGGAGCTGCTGGCTGACTGTCAAGCCCATTCAGAGCTCCTTTATTGTTGAGTCAGGTTCAGTCAATCCTCTTATTATTGGCTCAATTGGGTTATTTGTCATGGATCCCTCTCTGGGCTTCTCTCTCTCTCTCTCTCTCTCTCTCCCAAAGCTTGACAATGTTCTTATATCCCACACTGGTAGTTTATCTTCCAGAAATAGACAATTAGATTAGGTTGTTTCACCACTCCCTACAATCTTTCTTGTCAATTTTAGACTTGACAATTGGATTTGAAACAACACATCTCTGACTCTCTCCTCAATCCTGGTTGTGTACTCATTAATCAAAACAAACAAATAAATATATAAAAATGGAATGGTCAGAAAACATCACACATCTTGCACATCTTCAGATATCAAACATATCTGTCATTGTCATCTCTTTGGACAGGTTGAAGTGTAAAATGTCATTCTCTGACAAGGGATTTGTGTTACATAATGGCAGCTAACGACTTGACAAATTGATGGGGCGCCTCGTTGGAGGCGACCCATCCATAAGGGGACTGTCCTGCACACACTGCACTGCAGCTTGTGAGGCAGTCAATGATTTGAGCAGTGCTGGTAGCTGCCCTGAATCCCCAGACAGAGCCTCCAACTCTTTGAACAGCCGTGTTGGGGAGCACACAGCTGCACTCTGTCATGTTCAGCAGCCAAAAACATTCTCCTCCTCCATTCAGGTTCATTCGGATATTTACCAACTGCACTTGCGATTTTCATGTCACAGCTGCTCAGTGTGATTTTGTGCAAATGGCCATGATGAACTATGAATGTGTGCATAGTTTTGATTATATGTACGTGCTTACTGTAGACTGAAAATTACTGCGGAAAACTCTAGTTTGTGTGTGTGTGTTTGTGTGTGTGTGTGTGTGTGTGTACTGTATACAGAGTCCCACTGTTTTACTGTCAGAGAAGCTTTGCTAAAACACTTTAATGACTTTAGCATCCATAAAAGCAGCTCTGTTACAGTGCTTCACCCTTTAGTGAGTG
>OMLI01018219.1:0-10757 GCA_900302605.1 Rondeletia loricata
GCTGATGCAGCTACAGAGCACCCTCAGCCTCCACCTCATCCCCTCCAAGGTGCAAAAAGAGCACTTTAGGAGCTAATTTGTGCCAACAGCCAACAGTCTGTACATGTTTTCTACAGCTGTAATTTGAATATATTTTATAAGGTGTAAAGTGGGTTTTTTCAATGCACGTCTAGACACTTTCTGTACAAAGGTATGGCCCTCTGTAGAGCGGTTAATGTGAAAACTGTTGTTTTTCTTCATGTTCTAATTTTTCATCTCATCTGTTTTAAACTGCATATATATTGATATGTTTCTAACTTATTTCTTCCTATACATATTTCATATTTTTTGGTATATTCTCATCTCAGCTAGTTCTACTGCTGCTACTTTGCACACCCTTTGCTATAATCCATACTTCTTCATAATTTCATGCATTTCTACTTAACATGTTCTAATGTTGAAATTGTCAGCTGTGTATGTTTATACAACCCTATTCTTATTTATATTCCATTTGTCTTTGCTGTATCCTGCTGCAATGGCCCAGTTTCCCCACAGGGATCATAAAAGTTTCATCTCATTTTACGTCATCATTGAAATTAGTCATTTTGCATGTGACATTGAACAATACGATATGTTGCCTTACTAACTACTTACTGACTAATCAGTTATCAAGTTGGGTGATAAGAGTATATAGACTGTAGATTTAAAAAACATCAAGCACATTAAGTTTCAGTGCTATTTACCCCTGCTAATCACATGAACAAGGAACTTTAATTTAAAATAATATGGCGTGCTATTTATAGTGATAGAGTTAATTACAAAAATATGATTAAATCCCTCAAAACTAATTTGATTTCAATGCAAAGATACTTCCTAGCTAAATACCTTTTTTATTGGGTATAGATTTGTTTGGTCAACAGCCCCTTTAATGGTAAGACATCAGTAATACACACTGTGCCGTATTACTGGGAATGATAAATGCAAAAAGTCCCTTTGAAAACTCATTGTCTGCCATCTATATTTGTCAGTCAATCATACAACAATCTAACTCAAAAGTAATCAAATAATAGTGTTTATGTAACACTGCGTATTGCAGACATACTTTAGCTTTTGATTAAGCAACTGAGGCAACCATGGGAATATAATAAATCATTTCATTTCTCCAAAACAACAAAGCATTCTTTCATAGAATCAAAGTTAGAAACCTTGTGAGCCATGGAGATTAAGAGAGACACAGGTGGTGACGGTCTGTTGGGCGATAAATGTGAAAATGACCTCATTTGGAAAACCTTTTGTATTGTTCTCAGTGCTACTATGCGGGGTTTGTCCTTTGTGTTTCTCATGTAAATAGGCTTATGAAAGAAGAACCCCAGGCTATATGAATAAAAAGGATATCGTTCTTTATATATTTTGTGGTTTTAAACCAAGACAAAATATGTGTTTGCAATAACAGTATTGGAGATGACCAGAGTGTAGAGCACAGCCCCTTCCCTGCAGATATATGGGCCGAGTGAACACAGATGAGTAGTGGCTTGCAAGCTGTTTGACAATCTACTATGTCACTGGGTTTTCTGCTTGTTGCCCTCTAAACCTTCACTGGCTAATCAACAGTTTAAAATGTAATTCCTTTTTAATATCATATTGAACTCTAACACTGTTAAACAGTGCGATAATGTACACAACGAACTCCATAATAAACTATGTGTTAATCTATGCATACATGCATACAGTATCTTTCCACACTAATAAACCGACTTCAGGAACTGTACCAGATAAAGTATTTTCAATATACTGAGAGATCACCAGTATGAATGAGTGATATGCAGCACTAGCAATAAAGACTGAATCAGCTCTAAAGTTTGTCAGTTACATTAAAATCTGAACAGTAACAATGTGATTTATGAGATACCAAGTGAATGCAGGCAACAGGAATGCTACATAGATGGGCTGTAACTTAGCCACTACGTGGCATATATGGGTTGAAATAGACTGAGAACTGTCTCTAACAGTTGAATCCTTTGATTTAGAGCCTCTTACTCCTCCGGGTCTCAGGTGTCGCTTCTCTCACAGTCAACATTACTGGGAATGAATTAGGTCTTTATTTCTTTTCCACTGTGGCATTATAGATGATGTGTAAAAACATTATCTGCTGTTGTTGAATGCAGTCATAGGACTGCAGTGAAGTCGTCTAAATAAAAAAAGTAAAGATTCAGCTCTAACATTCATTCATTTACCTGCTTTTTCCTATTCAGGGTCACAGGGAGACACGCTGGACAGGTGGCCAGTCCATCACAGGGCGAATATACACAGACATATGATCACTCAACCTCAAATTCATACCTATGGGAAATTTAGAGTCTCCAATCCTGACTGGCATGTCTTTTGACTGTGGGAGGAAACTGAAACCCACACGAACACGAGGAGAACATGTGAACTCCACACAGAAAGTGAGTCACTGTTCCCCAGCTCAAACATGTTTAAGCTTTTATAGCCACCATCAGGGTAAAATCACAATATATACATGTGTAGATAGATCTATGTGTACATATTTAAGTCATTTCAGATGTAAATGCCTATATCTACCATCATCTAACTCTCTATCTCTTTAACTCTCTCTCTGTCTCTTTATATACATATACATATATTTAAATTCAATCAAATTTTATTGCCTGAAAAGCAGCCAGCCGCTTCTGAATCTTCCCTGAGCCTCACACTGTGGCTTGATTTCCTCAGAGCACTGCAGCGTGAGCCTACACAAACAAAATGCACCACTTGAGATGTATAAATATGAATTATATATTCATAGAGGTGAACATGATAGTATAATTTTCTGTTTAGCAGTATAAAATACCATTGTAACTTTTGTCCTGATATGTCATCCCCTCTTATAAATTCCCCATCCCTATAAAGGGGTGCAGAGCAGAGGCTGGAGAGAGAAAAATGAACTCCATCAGGAAGCTGGATAACATTTCTCTGACACACACAACCTTGGTCCAGTAAGAATATCTCTGTATCCTGCTGACATGTGATCTTCTGAATCTATTTGGGACGGCTTGTGTCACTGAACTCTAAACAAGTCCTTTCAAGCTGCATCATTCATCAATTTCAACCCCGTTTATGGATGATACCCCACAAGCTCAATAGCTGGCAGATATCTAACAATATGTCACCCAGGCATTCTTAGACAACCCACACTTAAGGCAATTACTGATCCAATGCGTTAGATGTTGATAACACGAAACGCTGAACGTGTTGAGCAAAGCTGATCACGTACTTTTGTCACCATGACAGCACTTCATTAACATCTGCTGCAGTATTGTCATTACTGTTTCCTGGCTAGTGAGCATGTAACTCCACTGGCTAAGGCAGAGAGTGTTTGAGGCTAAATCTGTCTTTGTTTGTGATGATGGTACAGTACCGGCGAAGCACTTTCTGCTGATGGAGAGGTTCAGCAAATAAATGATGAAAGGGATTCTCGGAGAACCGCTGTTATGGCTCTTTGAACTATTTTTGCTGCCTTATTTTCCGTGATTGCTGACTCCTCTAAGACAACCCCTCTGACCCAGGCTCACAAAAACTGTGTCGTTTGTTTACTTTTGGATGTCTGTGTACTATGGTGTAATAATTGAATTGCTGAATTTGTTGTTTCTGTTGTTGTTGTTTTTAGATCATCTACTGTAAACCGTATTTATTCTAAAATCCTATTCTCAAACTTTCACTAAATTAACCTTACAAACAGAACTACTCCAATCGTGACACACGAGAGTAGAAAGGGGGAACGTGAAGGCATTATTTGAAGGGGTGACATGTCATGAACGTTTCTCTACATTTAAATAAGCACACAGTAAATAACAGTGTGTTATTGTCTCTTGAATCAGAACATACCAGTGGAAATATTCTCTACTCTTCATTCAGACGTCTCTCGATTGCCCCGGGCATTTTCAACTGTGATCCCTCTGTTCCTGCAGCCCTTTCTACCGTCCCTACCTGAACATTATTTTAATATATAGATTTTGGATTTCAGAGTATCTCACAGCACACGATATCTTATAAGGTCATTGAATCAAGAACCACACCAACCGGAGATAAATGGGATGGAATATTTAAAGCCCTAGTGCAAATGTTCTTTGGCCATGTCAGATACTCTTTTTTTTTTTTCTTCTATTATACTATATGCATTTGCATGTTCTAATTTGCTGGGCTAATCTGGTGATGGTGCCCCATAGTAGGAATGTACATCTACCTGAAAATATATAATAATAATTTAATAGATCAGAGTTCTCAATCTCTGATACAGTAGGTATTTCAAAAGCATCAGGTTTTGGACATTTTTGGTTCATTTACGTTTTTCAAAAATGTTAAACACTCACCAGCAAGGAGGGTTTTGAGATCCTTTATGTGGACGGTAAAAAAAAATCAAATATGCAGGCCAGTTTTCACCACAATCTGTTACTTAGACCACTTTGCCTTAATGGAGTAAACATACGAGGGCATGTATGTAGTCGAGCAGAAATATGATCCGTCATCTAATTCAAGAATGCACTTTTGAAATGGCTTAATCGGTAGTACTGCCATCTATTATACTGACAGGCACAGGACTCATGGGTTCAACACTGGGAGAAGACTCACCCCAAGAGGAGGCTCAAGTGTGTCATTTAATGAACGAGGCCTGTAACATTGGTGCTTGTTGACCTGGACCATGTGATTAAGCTCTTCAGCTCGGGTCAGAGTGTTTTCTACATTCACATGAATATTCAAATTTTCTGTTTAAGGGTTGTAAGTGCTTTATCCAGTTTGTAACAGATGGGATAAGCTCATATATCAATTAGAAATCTGAGAGCCAGCGATGTCTATATTAGCCAGGACACTAAGGCATGGGGGGGTTTAACAGAGTAGAAGAAGGTAAACTCAGGTAAACTCACTCCTGCCCTTCACCACTATCCTTCGTCGAATTCAAGGCTGCCTTTTTGAATTGGCTTGATCAGTAATGCAGCCATCTGTCATTCTGGCAGGCACAGTACAGGACTTGTGAGTGCAACACTCAAAAGGAATATATGGTTGTTTCATGAATGATGTCATCCATATAAAACGAATAGCACCTGCAAAACGTACTATACAGGATAAAAGATCATATGGGCTCGAGTACAGAATAGTTGGACTTTTATTTTTTTATTTTTTTGGGCCACAGCAAGCCCTTGAAACGCAGGTTTAGGTGAGAAGAGGCAAAAAGGAAATGGCGATAGCGCCCTTTTGAAAAGAGCTCTAATGACTTTTATCTTTATCCTGCAGAGATTGGAAGTAAGCTGAATGAAAGACAAGACATTTAATTCTCCACTGATACAGAATTAATGTTCAAGGTTCATAAGCACTTCTGTTGGAATTTAAGTACAGTGCATAAAAGAGGCTTATTTTTGTATTGTTTTGAGATGTTTAATTTAAGCAAGCTGCATTGTACTATTTTGTTAAATTACAGTATATTGAAATGCTTGACACAACATATAAAACTCTTGGTCGCTAGTTGGGGGTTCATATATCTCACCACTGTATTTACATTTCAAAATGTCACATTGTACTACAGTTATCATATTGTAGATAATATTTTGGTTCCTCAGAGCATTTCAGTGCAGGCAGATTTTCTGTTGTTGTTAAAAAACATAACTTCATATTTTCCCTGTGGCGTTTCTTTTAGCTGGTGAGGTTATTTGCTGTAAATGTCACCTGGGACGCTGAGTGACAAAATAATGACAACCTTTTTTGAGGCAGAGCAATTTCCCAGAATTGAATGAGCGGGATGGGGTGAACAATATGTGCACTTGCCTCCCAATTGGTCTCTGTCGATACCATTCTGACACCTCTCCAAGAATGTGTTCAGACAAATAGATTGGACATCACACAAACAGAGGCTGAGAATAAAGATTTAAACACATACATGTGTTGTCCACTGCTCCTGTGTATTTGGCAATCCCTTTGGACAAATGCAGTCAGAGGTAGAACTGGATCACAGTAGGCAATGTCAAAATATGTTGAACCAGATTCCCAAGAAAAGCATTTCTGTTGGAATATAATTACAGTGCAAATCTAACCGAAAGCTTGTTCATACCTACATGTTCAGACATATTAGTTAATTAAAGTGTCATTGAACCGGGTGGGTTGTGTGACAGAAAAATCCATTCATTTCCATTATCATAGTAACTGTATCTATTTACATGTCAAATGTCAGGGAGTATTGAGTTATGATATGACAAATACATGTCTCATTTATTCATGTTACATGACTCCTTTACCCATGTAAAACGGATAGTGTGAAACACTGGGACTCAATCTCTGAAGGTCACAAACAATTTTTTACAACTTTTACATTTGAGTATGTAATCTTTAATGTATTGTATGAATGACATTCTCTCTTGATATTTTTTTTGAGGGGTGAAGATGTTCTAGTGAAAGGAGGACGTGAGATATGCAACCAGAAGAAAGCGATACATCTCCCGTGATAATTAAACGGTTCATTAGATTTGAAAATGAAATGGTTTTGTTTTTTTAAGTGACATCTTGCATTTACAAAATGTGACAAAATGATTACCGGTGTGAAAGGAGAACACATTATTGAATATTATTGAAGCTATTAGCTATTTTAAGACATTTCTGTACAGAATACCAACATAACTGATGTTAACGGAACCAACAGTGTTCCATACTGCCAAAAAGCCCATGTGCAAGGAAACCTGACCCTTACAGTATATGTGTGCCAGCTGGCTCCAAGGACGGTTACTGGAAACTAACATTAGCTAAAACTACTGTGGTACAGTACAATGGACAGTTACTTGCCAGTCTGGCAATGGCAGATTGCCCTTGTGCCCTGCATCTGTTCTTGTAATAATGAACCATGCATTTACATTAAGTGAGGAATTTCATTCCAAAATAAGACATCCACAATTTGAAAAAAGTGACACCTACCTTTACAAAATGATTGATATAAAACAATTAAAATGTACTATGGGACTTTTTGAGGGATAGTCCTTGAACTTCAGGTTTCCCCCAAAAGAAAATGTATATGTAGCATTTTTGGAATAGTACTCTTCTCATGGATACATATTTTATGAGGATGCAATTATCTGTATTTTTGATACTGGGTGATAAATATCAGGTAACATTTTTCCAAGGATGGATACATAGCATTTTTGGAATGAAACTGTTAAGTTAAATGTTAAGTGGGAATATATATTATTTCATGAATCCTACACTGTCAGATTAAACAGTGGTAGACGAAGCTCGCATACCAGCGGCTCTGGGAAAAGACTGACACAAAAGCAGAGAGTCATAAAACATTCAACATCATTCAAGTCCCTCGCACGCTTAGACAATGTGACTTTCAAAACAACAAGGGAATGTCGGTCAAGGAAACATATTTCAGGAAATCTTTTTTGAGAAGAATGAAACATGTACAGGATTTAAAACCTTGGGGGGGAAATGGTTAGGAATGATAGTTTTACTGTCACCCATTGTCTAGTGAAGAGGTATCAAGCACAATCACAATGGCACATTCACATTTCCAAGTCAGTTCTAACTAAGTCATATTATTATTATAAGTCAGACATATTTTGCATTAATCAGACAGTATTTTCAGGGAGGAAAGAATACAGAACTAATGCGATAACACAGTTGTTTGGGTGATACTTTTCCTAAACCAAATCTCATCACATCACACCTCATTTTGATTGATTAGGTACCGACCCAAAAGTGAAAAAGAGTTTGCCTCTCTTTGAGCCTTGTTGACATTTACATTCAGAATGGTAAACAAATTGCATTCCATATGCAAAACGCATTTTCTTCAGAATTGTAGTCTGCTTGAAAATGTGTCATCTTGGAGTTCATTTCTCTTCCTTCTTTTATTGTTTTATGGGGTCTTTCAATTGTAAGTGTTCCCTTTTCTTCCCCCTTACCTATTAGAACACACAGCTGTGAGGCGATTCTGTGAAATAAAATCTGGTTACCATGTGTTGAACTGTGCTAAGCAGTGGGTTTGATGAATTACAAGTCAGTTAGTCCATTTTGCTGACAGAATGCAAATGTATTTATGACCATGAGACTGGTAGAAAATGAAATCATCATACATTTCCAAACACTCACGCAGTGTTTTAGATTAGAGGAATCTATTTGGGATGGAGAAGGGGAAAAAAACCATTCTATGAATAAATTGTTTGCATTCCTTTTTCAACTATTGGAGCGCTCAAATAGTGCCTGGGCTGCTTTCAACCATTAAGCATCCACTTGAACCAACAGAGTAAAGAATAAAGAAAACATTTAACAACTGTGTGAAAGAAAATCTTAATTTAAGGGTATGACAGGACACCATGGCTTCCTCCAAGTCAGGGGAGAGTTTGTACTTTGAATCAAAAACACTGAATCAACTTTAATTTGTGTGTCTGGTTTTGATTTATAGTCATGGAATAAAATGCAGCCCATTTCATATGATTTGGTGGTTATCCCACTTTACATTTTCATCAAATCACATTCTCAGGCCATATCTGTAAAATTGAGAAATCATCAGAGCTGAAGTACTGGGATATTGGAAGTTCAGCTTCATCAGCAGTCTGTGCTGCTGAAATGAGAGACCTTCAGTAGGCTCCTTCGTCTCGCTCCCTCCCTCTCTTTCTTTCTCTCTGTTTTTTAAACTCTCCATCTTTCACTCTCATTCGTTTTTGCTCCTCACTCAACTGCACAGACGAGGTGAGATCACATGGAGGCTACTTTATCTCCACTTGTGTGAGATAATTTAATTAAATAAAGTCACAGCTATGCGTAGCATATCCAGATCATAAAATCTCGACTTGGTGTGTTGAGTGCGACTTCTGCCAATGGGTACGATAATCTGGCATGCCTTTGTATCTATGATGGTGGGTTTCATAATGGTTAGAGGTAACATATGCTTTAATAACTTTATCATAAATTCTGAGTAAGGCATCTATACTCAGTGTCATTTCAAAAGAGCTTACAGTGTGTAGGACTTGATTGAGTCCCTCTCTGTAGTTTAAGGAAGGTAATTTATTACAGAGAATGGAGGACACATTGGAGATCTTATCATTTTAAAAGTAACACCTACTGGTTCAATATGTGTTTTGTGCAATACTGGGATTTGTTTAGCTTCTAATTAATTTTCCTAACCCCCATATCAATAATGTTTAATTAAACTGATACACTATTGATCATCATAGAGTCATTTTGCATGGTAATTAATGGCTAAAATGCTGTGGCATGCAAATCTGAACCTCAATTTCTTTCTCATTGGACTGCATCCTCATAAGTGGTTTGCAATGTAATATGCAATCCGCTGATGGCTTATTAAGATCTTTACAGTCATTTAATCTGAGACTGTGGTCAATTATATCTCTCTGGAGTAGCATTGCAGTTTAATTTGATATAAACAAAACAATAGGCTGTGAAGCTGTGGTCATGATGGAAGTTGATACACCCGCTCTCTCTCTCCAGAAGTCTGTACTGGAATGCAGACAGTCAGAGCCTGCACTGCATCCTCCTCAAGGGACCCGCTCGGTTGTTTGTAAACAACAAATAATATTAATTTCACCCTGGACACCTTCTTTGGATCGATGCTTATCGACCAGGCGAATCAGCTGTCTTTATGGGTTGTATATGTTATGAGTGTAATTGCTCAGTTTATGGAAGGCAACGAGAACAAAAACACTGAGTCCGTGACATACAAATGAGCCTCGTGTTTTCTTAATACTTACAGATCACTAACTGTAGGCTCTTTGAATCGTGACTGCTGTGAATAATTCAAGATGATTCAAGAGAAATGGTATAGTTCTGTCTCAGATTCATGATTGATTGCAGGAGAACAAGCTGCTTGAAGTCTCACGCAGGATATTGTAACTCAACACGGTGACGGAGAGAAAATTAATTACAACACCACAAATCGATGAACAACTGAATGTGTCAACTCCCCAAAGAGCTGGGATTGTTCATTGTAGTCTGATTGAGGGAGAATATGGGGCAGGTTGCCGGGCCTCAAAGAATCTGTGGCAGAACGGCAAGGTTGTGGAAGAAGGTGCTCGACAAACACACATTAACATGACTTCAGCACATCACACACACAAGTAATTCCTTTGAGACCAGATGTCTCCGAATGCCCTGTAAAATGATAATGCAGCGTCAACCAACCATGCATTCTGACTACACAAAGATGATTCCACTATGAAAGACTCCTAGAAATGCAACCAGATCTGCTCAGAGCCTGCTTTTAAATGTATGATGCTTGGGTGCTTTTTGTTCTTCAGAGAATCAGAGAACAGTCCAGGGACGTGTGACTCACTCCAGTTTGCACTGTTTGAAAGGACATGGAGCAGATTAGGAGAATAACAGAGGGAGATCATTATGTGCAACCTCACAAGTGACCGAGGCTGAGTCATTCTCTTCCCTTTTGGTGCTGTGCGTCTCCCTTGCCCCTTACCAATCAATGGCCGTCAGGATTTGATTATGAACTATGGGTGTGTGTGTGTGTTTGTGTGTGTCTGTGTGCATGCGTGTGTGCTTTGTACTGTCATCCTGAATGTGACTTTGACCTTTAGCAAGGCATGTTAGATGGAGCAAAGGCTTAATGAGTTTGTATAATAGCTGAGCTCTATCTGAGGAATCATCCATCTACATGAGCCCCATAATTAGCTGGTAAGACAATGGTCCAGTTCTTTTCTTCCACTTATTATTCTGCTGAATAGTATGTGGGAGCGAACAAACGGATAAACAAAGACACAACACCCACCCCC
>OMLI01018220.1:0-11873 GCA_900302605.1 Rondeletia loricata
TACAATGAGGTTTTGAACCTAAAAAAAATATAAAATAAAATGAATACAAAAAACAAAACAAATAACCATTTAGCTTCTGACTGGTCACTTCTGTGACTGGTGGACAAAAATGTATTTGGGTGGGGGGATTGGCTCCATATATTATTTTATAAACTTATAATCATTTTAGGTCCATTCCCATTGGGCTACAGAGGCTTCTTTCATCAATACTGACAAGACAATGGCCTATCATATTCCGGTTCTGGTAGGGGGGCACCAGGGGTGGCCAATCAGATTCCCCTGGCCCCGCCCATGGGCAGGGGTGATCGACTTCAATGTAAAATTAAAATCAGTGTTCCCCCTACCTTCAGCAATCTAATTTAACCTCTGACCTGGTGGCCATGTAAATGAGATAGTCAGTAAAATGGTATACCCACTAAAAATATAGCTAAATACTTTTTTACAGGATTTATGGTAGTTTCTAACTCTCAGTGGAGGACAAATAACCTAGTTTTTCCATCCTTGGGGAAAGAGCAGAAGGAGGAAATACGGCTCATTTTCCACGCACACACAAAGGAATGGACCAGTATACAATAACACAACCTCTTTACATGGAAAAGAGGACTATTGTCTTTGCTTGTATCAGATTTCTGTGGTAGGAAGTGACGCCTATCACGAGGAATATTACATTTCAGATTTTGGATTGCTCGAAACAACATCTGCAACGTTGCTAGATATCTTATTTCGTTGACCATTATTATTATTATTATTATGATTATTAAATTCCCTAAGTTTGGCCCAGGCTTTGACAGCAGCTGTCACCAGAGCAGCTTTCCATCCGGGTGTCCGCAGGGCGCAGACTCAACCCCGCTGCAGCTCACTGCGTTTCCGTAGCCAGTCTGCTACCAGCTGAGCCGTGGGAAGCAGCTCGCGGACACGTCTGATCCCGACCGAATAACGCCAAAGCTGGCCACATAAATGGTGGATTAACACGGATATATCGGAAGAGACTCGCTAAATCAATGTATATGTGCGTAGCTCGGGTGCTTTTGGAGAGTGCGTCGGCAACACCCTCCGTAACATGTGAGATTAACAGAGCAGGATATTAACGTCTTTAGCGCTCTTGCTAGCAGCTACTGTCTAGTTTATGGTAGCTCGGTTGATCCTTTCCCCCGATTTGAACCGTCTCGTCTGTACCGGAGGAACATGAAGAAGTTTAACATTAGGAAGGTGCTGGACGGCTTGACGGCGGCTTCCTCTTCCTCCTCCGCAGCCGCACAACCGGGCAGCAGGGACAACGATGTTATCCAGGAGACTCTTCAGTCGGAGCATTTCCAGCTCTGCAAGGTGGGCTTCCGTCAATATAGCGGCTAGCAGACCAGAGGCTTTCTGCATGTTATTACTGCTGGACGACCGACACAGTCAGATGACACAGCGCGTGACCAAACACTAACGTTGTGTCTTATCTCTCTCAGCACTGCTCATTCAGATGGAAATGGCTTGAATGCAGGCATATTGCACTAAAAAGCAGCACTGTAAATGTATCCGAGATGAAATAAAGCACAGGTTCTGGCTGCCCGGACCTCCGCAGGGACCGGGTCCTGATCAGCTGACTGGCTGCTTGTTTGCCGTGGTTGTAGCCAGGCTGTCATCATATCACCATAGCTGTTTGCGTTGCACTGAATTGTCGCCTCGAGTCAGTGACATAAGTCAGCTTGCTAACCTAATCAAGTCACTGCAGTTTTAGCTAAGCAGGGAAGCTCAGATCATCTTGAGTTAAGCTTGGCCTCACTAGTCGCTTTTGATCTTTAAATCACACACATGATTGTCCAAACTAAATTTAGTCATGTACAGGATCCTTGCTGTAGCTTATTCGGTCTACCGGCTGCGTTTTGCCTGTGTGAACTGTGCTGAACATCCTGGAGTGCCAGCCCACCAGTTCAGATAGGTCAGGTCCCCAGGTGACAGGGCCACAGCGCCACATGACCTATTACATCATTCTGTTTCAAGCTGTATTTGGATGAGTTCATGGATGGCCGGGCAAGTTGGATGCCTGATGGTGGTAACATTTAGTTTATGCCCACTGTAAGATACGGGCAGTTCAATCAATACATCCCAAGACTGTAAACCAAAATGTTTAGAGGGGAAAATGAGGTTTTTACTGACATTTTGGAGACTTTAGCCTACGCACATGACAGGCGGATGTCAGAATGGATAACAGTTATTTCATTCCCCATTTGCACTAATGTTTTTGCTTTATCACATTTATTTTGATAATGAGACACATTTCCACACTGCTTGTGATTATGATAATGGTCAATAATTTTTTTCTCCAGTAATGCCAGCTTTTAGTCAGCAATACATTTTGACTGTGTTGATTGATTAGCTGACTCCAGTTGTAATATAAATTCTGCTCTTTCCTACAGACCGTGCGTCATGGCTTCCCACATCAACCGTCCTCCATGGCTTTTGACCCTGTGCAGAAAATCTTGGCCGTTGGGACACAGAGTGGAGCTTTGAGGCTGTATCCTTTTTTCATGGCAAATGAAAATGAAGGGAGCCGCACAAGGAAAGCAAAGCCACCAATGATCTCTCTACATCCCCCACCCCCCATGCACACAAACACACACCAAACCCATGCCTCACTTCCTGACAGCCTTTCAGCAAACATTATATAATCAAGCTGCCCCGCAGCATTCCTTATCATCTGGGAAATTAATACAGTAAGTGACCTTTTTTGGCTCCTGGCAGTCAGCACTACAAAACAAAAATCCTGGTGGGCGCAGAGGTAGACACTAGCTAGGATGTGTTTCTCTGCAGCCAGCAGCCTCCTCCAGGAGGACCCAGGCTCATTAGCGGTATCTCTGCAGTACCATGAACAGCTCCTCCGCCATATGCCGAGGAGCCAACCTCATCAACTGTGCTGCCCAGTCTGTGCCAGGATACCACTTCGTATGTGCGGTAAACATCACTGGACCTGCTGTCAGACCATGCGCAACACACACACACACACAATCAAGCTGCTACCATGCTGTAAGGCCCCCGGGCGGTTGGAAGACAGTTTTTGATTTGTGTTTATATTTGAGGTAAAACTAACAACAACTAGCAACTCATATGAGCCACAGTAGCAAAAACGCCCACTGGATTCCAGACCATTAACGATTATGTCGGATGCTTCGGCCATACCCAGGCGATGTTGTTTACCTGATGGGTATTGTCTGTATATGCTCAGGATTTTCCTTTGTGCTGATATCCTGCATGGGAGGTCCATCTGCTGTTTTTAGGTAATCATTAGAGGTGGCTCCATCCTCGTCTTTATCCACTCTCAAGATTAAGAGAGCGTTGTGTTTACAGAGAAACTCCCAAAGAACATACAGTACATTGCTTCCATGTTGTCCTAATGTGCACGGTGGAGCTGATGGGATTACTGTCATTCAGGCAATTGGTCCATTTATCAAAAGACAGGCTGTATCGATCCACCTCATTGCCCCTGGAGTTTGGAAATGCTGCCATAGCTCAGTAGACATAAGCTCAATGAGATGTCTACAAGCAATAAATGTCTACTTTTACAAGATCTGTCTCTACTACAGTGTTTTAATCAGTGTTTTATCGTAGACATTTCCCATCTCTACTTAATAGTTTGTCCTTAGCTTTTGGCCATTACAAAACATAAACTGTGCTCCATGTATTTAATTTTTTTGGTTGGAGCCAAAGCAACAGCAATGATTAAAAGTACTGAAGTACTGGTGATTGAAAGTACAATAGAAGCTCATTTATGACCCCCAGGGGAATAGTGGTCATTGGGGACAGTGAAATATGTTGAACTTTTAAAAAAACTGGGCCAAATGGATATGTCCAAATTCCCTCCCTGTGTAGTCTAATTTGCAAATGAAATGCTTGTAATTACATGTATCAAAAAGGGATATTCCAAATTTGCACAAAATGCACAACATTGCATTTTAGTTCATTACAGCCTTTCAGTAGACTGGTCATGATGGAAGTCATAGGTTTGGATTGATGAGTTTGTAATGCAGAAATACTACTGAAATTATAAGCCCATGACCAGTTTGTATGTTTTTGTTGACTAGCCTGTACTTTCCCCCTCTTTTCGCATAAATTCCTGAACAACGCTTAACAGTGTTTTAGGAAGGTTGCTAACAAGAGCGTTTTTCTTGTTTTTCATCTGTGAGCTAGTATGCTTAAGACAACTTCCTGCTCTGATGATTATCAGGTGACTATACAAGAAAACCTGCAATGCTGTGTGGTGAACCACACTGGTTTACCAAATGGGGAAGTATTCATGTTCATTTGAATGTAGTATTTTTTGTTCTTAGGAACAGTCTGGACATTCTCCACCAGGTCAAGAGATACAGAGTACAGGGTTTATGTTACGATATTAATATGAATGACTCACCAAATTTGGGCAAGGTTACCTATCTCTTCTCTAATATGAAGAATTAAATAGATAATAAGGACTAAATACTGCTTCTGACACATGGAATGGTGATTTCATTTGAGAATTTTGCAAGCCAGTTGAACCCAGTCACATTAGATGTTGGCTCGAACTATTTCATAATACATTATGCAGCGCCACAATGCTGATTGTGACTTTTTTTTACCCCTCAGCAAGATATGTTGTTACATGTAAAGTCATAGGTAGGATCACTTGGCTTCGTATGCCCATGAAATCCCAGAAGCTTGTGTGTTTACTGATGAGGTTGCATGAGAAATGAAGGGCAGAAGGTAAACGTACTGTCTAAACAGTCTCAACTTACAAGCTACTGAGTGTGGCTTTAGACTGGGAGAAATCAAGCTCACATGATCACAGTATGGTTTTGATCATTGTCACACTGCTGTGAAGAAGGATGAGGAAGTTGTTCTACTTACTCACCACAATGATAACATCTTGTTTTGATATTTGTCTACCTAATTTCCTGCTAGTGTAGAAAGCAGCTCCATTAACCTGCACTGAATCAGAATCCGTTCAGACCCTAGGCACATTTACATTTACCAGGAATTTGCCTTGATGCGTTGATGCACGTAGCAAAATAAACAGGCAGTAACACTACCTTGTATCAATAAGAATAAAGCTGTTGAAGTGATGCTACTACAGTATCCTGTTAGCAACATGAATAAACAAATGCACAACAATGTTGCATATTAAAATGTTTGCTCTTTAGATTAGTGCTCTATTCCTATTTATGCAAGACCAGCGGCTATAAAATAGACTTAATGAATCCTGGCCCCATTGTGTGTGGACCTATGGAGGCATGATACCCACTAATAATTATGACAAATGTTGTGCAGAACTTGCGGAGCCAGGAGCTAAAGCTGGGTAGAAAGGTCATGGGTGAAAGTGAGTTCAGTTGCCAACGGCCTTTGACTGGCGCCAGGGATCGTCTGAAAGTCTGTGTTTGCCTCCATCCTTCTGCAGAAGTGATGCCCACTGTTGAGCCTGTCCTGAAATGGTCTCTTGCAACCCCACCTTAGTTTGTTCAAGGCACTGAGGGATTGTTTGATCACAGCTTTGTTAATCCTGTTCAGACATATCTCATTACAGTCTGTCAGCTCAAAATGGCCTTGACACCATAGCGAACAGAGCAGTCTGTCTCTACAGTTTTTATCTGGTATGATTGCATTAATGGTATCGGAAGCAGCGTACCTCGTTGTCTTTATGGCCAGTTCATCTTTCTGTTCTGTTTTGTGCTTTTTCTATAGTAGGCTATATTGTCTCGGTCAAATCATTATGAAAGTAACTTTTCTGTAAATGTATTACCGTCAGGAGGATTAGTGATCCTTTGTTTAATGTGCATGACTTGATGCACAGACAGTATCTCTTTCATTTGAGTTTGATTACAGGCTGCTTGAAATAGCCTGCCTTATCATCGTTTTGCTTCTTATGTCTTCTCTAGTTTTTGAAAGTGTTTGGAGGTTTGTGGGATGTATTACAGTCATGGTGCCTACATGGCTGTGCTCCACTGTAGCCACAGTCTCCCTTTTGTCATACATGCAAGTCAGCGTAATTCTGGCTCCTCTGTTAGTTCACAAACAGTTTAGAGTGAGGCTAGATCTACTGTTGGCTAAATGGGCGGCCTGGTTGTTTTGTATGGACAGATTTAGCAAGCGGGGATCCTCTGACCTGCACTTAAGATTCAAATAGGAAAAGAGGTGAGAGTTAAGCCAAGAGACAACTAATCATGCTGCTGCCATGCTGGCTGACACATGGAGATATTAATAAATAAGGCAGACAGGGCCCACTGATTTTATTTATAACTCACTAGTTTGATTTGTTTTATCTTTTTTGCCAGTGCGTGTTTAGGAATGCTGACTGAAAATGCCAACTTATATGCAGTTTTGAAAAAGGAGAGCAAGAGAACCTTTGGTATGCTGTTGACATGAAATAGGCCTTCATTATAATTAATCTGAGAAAGTGATCCATCAGCAATTTTTCCAGTTGCCTCCTTAATAAGCTATTATTCAAACAGAAAATGTCAAGTAATATTATGGTAGTCTATGTTTGGCAGTGTTTGTACACATTTCTGCATTCAATTATTGCCAACTTCCCACTTTTCCTTGACTGAACTGAATTTAAGCTTTGGCCGTGCGGGTGTGGAGTGCTACTGCCAGCATGAGAGCGGTGCTGCTGTCATCCAGCTCCAGTTCCTGATCAACGAGGTTTGTTGTTATAATCCGTTCCCTGTTTGGTTTTCTTTCGTCCTCACCCCCTTCAGTCCCAGTCTATCCACTGTCTCATGCATCCATCTATCCATCCATCCTTCCATGGCCTGTCTTCTTGCTAGCAGGCACCATAGACACCGTTTACTGGTGCTTATTCAATGTTTATAGGCCATGAATCACTACTAGCTGTGTGAAATGTGCTGTTAGCGAACACATTGATTAAACAGTAATGTTAGTTTTGTGACCCATAGGCCTCTGTAATGGCCTCTTAGTTGTGTGCTCATGATGCTCTTATAAAACGACGCATGCCACGCCACAACATGTTTCATCTATGCTAGGGGATGCAAGTATCCATCTGTGGGATGTGTATGAAATCGCCCTGTTTCTGACACTACCCACAGGGGGCGCTGGTGAGTGCCTTAGCTGATGACAGCATCCACCTGTGGAACCTGAGGCAAAAGCTTCCCGCTATCCTGCATTCTCTCAAGTTCAACAGGGAGAGGTAATGTGTTCTTCTTGCTACTTCTCTCTATGCAATGACGGTGCATCTGTCACTTTTGCGAAATGTGAACAAAAATTGGAGACGGTCATCACAGCTGGCCACATTCTTCTTAGTGTTTTATTACTACTTTGTAGCCATCACTTCTTGAAAAATAATCAATTTGTGTGTAACAGCAGAATTTATGTTTTCCTCTGTAACCAAATAGGAAATGCGATTAATGGTAGAGTACTAGTGCCTCCAAGATGTGTTTATAAATATGCAGATTACATTACATTTCTGGAATTTTGTCTGTGGCTGGTAAGTTTGTCTGTCATACTCATCCAGGTAACCAACCATCATTTTGAGGCCCTGTTCTTTTCTAAAATCTAACAAGTAAACATGTTGTTCCCCATAAATAATGTAGGCACCCCTTGGGCCAATCAGTAACAAGATACATCATCATAATTGGACTGGTGGTGTAGCAGTTATAGTCTTTCAAAGTTGTACATTTTTACCTTTAATTATAGCGTCTCCATCAGGCCAAACAGTGCCAAAACACAGTGCCAAAATGCATCATCCCTCCAAGTGTGGTCAAAATCAAACCATTGCTGTCTGAGATATCACTTGAGATATCACATTTGACAGATGGACGGACAGACAGACACAGCAGTAGTAGTTATGACTTGTGAATTTTGAGATGTACCAGCCCTGGCCATATGGCACTGTAAATGTTGGTGTATGATTCTTACCAGTTGTGAAAAGACTCCAGTATTTACTCGACTCTTCCACTCTGTCGGCCTATACAGTATATAGTCTGGCTTCATTAGTGTGACACAGAGCAGGGTCTTTGTAATTAAACCTTAGTCACTCACTGCTCCTTCCGGTTGGACCAGGATGATTAGGGACACGGAGGATTCTTTGGTGTGATTCAGTCATGAGATAATGATAAGACTAGCTGTGATGGACCCTGATCTCGTCTTGCAGGATCACGTACTGCCACCTGCCCTTCCAGAGCAAATGGCTTTACATCGGCACAGAAAGAGGAAACATCCACATCGTCAACGTGGAGTCCTTCACTCTCTCAGGCTACGTCATCATGTGGAACAAAGCCATCGAACTGTGAGTCTGTGTTTTCCAACCGCCGTTTCTTTTTCTTTTTTTCTCACTCGCTGTCTTTGTCGCGTATCTTTGTTCTGCACTTGTGTGGTTGGCAACCAAACCAGGAAGCTGTGAAATGGAAAGGAATGTGCGTGCCTGTGTTGGCAGATACAGTACGTTCTATAAGCCGAAGTGTAGATGCAGCTGAGTATAGGTGTGATCATTGTTGAGGGTGGGCATGGCGGTGGCGGTTCTGCTGTGCCAGAACTTTCCATTGAGCCTTCTGGAGACGTTGTGGGCCTGATTCAGCTAAACATCTGTGATAGGAAGTGCCCACTTGATAACCCCAATGACATACCCGATGTCACCCACTTCCCCCTTTCCTTTCACATACAAGTCAAGTTTTTATGTAGGCACTCACTACTAAAATACACTCAGATCCTGTGTATTGGTAAATGTTTTACTGTACTGGCTGCATGGTCCGAAATTTACACCCACCAAACAGCCAAATCCCAGTAAAATTTGTTTTTGGTGCATAACTCAATAAGGGTACAAACTTGATCCATTATATGAGTGGGAGAGCAATTTTTAAATGAACACACAGTACCTGATGCTGTATATGAAATAGCGCTGAAAATGGGTAGAGTGACATATTTCTTTAAAAAGTACCTATTCATTATTCTTGCCAGGTAATTTTGTTTTTTATTTACCAGCCCTTGTTAGGTGAGCCAAAAAATTAATTTCAGACACCGAGTGGCAGCTAAAATTGGAGGACGTGTAAAATGTGTTTAGTTGACGCTGCTGCTGGAATCTGATAGGTTGCTGTCTTTGATCTGGGACTTGGAAGTGTCAGAGCACCAAAGTATGCAGTCAGCTCAGATTAATGTCTTAGACACAGACAGTGGGGATGGGTAATGCTTTTGGCCGTCAAATTGTGGGAATGTAAATTGCATGATTATAGAAAAGAGCTGCTGGCTATAGTGTGATATTTTAAACAGCAGTTCTCTATTCTCTGATACAAATGTCTTGTAGTAAATCCAGGAGTAAACAGGGTTTACAGCTTACCTGAAATAAAGTTTACCTACCATTTGAAACTAATAAAAATCCATGTGATCTAAATTCACAGTATACATTATAGCAAGAAGTATTAAACTGTTGGAAGTAAAAAAAAATCATGAAAATAAAACTAAATTAACAAATAAATGAAAATATGAATACACATACTAAGCAGTTGTTTATATTGGTGTTTTTGTGCCTTGTGGTGATCACTGACCGGAGTTCATATTCCAGTCCATCCTTCCCTTTTATTCACTGCTACATGATTGTATCGACTCGTCAACAGCAATGAGATCATTAGCTATTGGAGCCAGACCACATTCAGCGGTGGTGACGCTTTCTTTAGACCAGACCTTCACTTCCGCCATGCCACTTGCTCTGTTGCCACGGTGACGCTGTCTCCACACGCTACCTCACTGCAATCTCTCATAGACCCTCATGTGACCCTGCTCTCTCTCTCTCTCTCTCTCTCTCTCTCTCTCTCTCTCACTCTCTCTCTCTCTGTTTGTCTCTCTGTCTCTCGTACACTGATGCATATTTGCATCTTGCAATCGTGCTCTATTCTATTCCTTTGATTCCTACTTTTATTATTTTATTTAGCTGTATTTCTTTAAAGACAGTATTTCTTTGAATACATGCCTCTCTATCTACCTCTCTGAAAGCAGCACTGTATGTTTTCTAAGGTATGCATCATGTGTATCTATCTACAAAAGGCAAATATACTTGAACTTAAACACACTCTCTCTCTCCCTCTCTCTCTTCCTCTCACTAAAACCTCCACAGATCCACCAAGACACACCCTGGGCCTGTCGTCCACATCAGTGATAACCCCATGGATGAAGGAAAGGTACTCAACAGTTGTACACTACATAGTATATGGCATACAGTTAAAGGGAAAATATATATTGTACAATGTGCAGTGTACCGTTTCTGGGCCCATTTTGTCTGATCGCAGGAAATCTTTCAGTTATTTAAAACATCAATGGTAAATGTCAGATTTTGGTGTCAGTCCCTCAGAATCAAAGAGATACCAATTTATCCACGGCAGTAGCCTCAATAGACCATAATGCAATGCAGCCACAAGACATGTTGTGTTGTAGACACGCCCCAGTGTTCATGAGCTAGTTGGCTAGCTAGCTGTATTTATATGCCCATACGCCCATCTTCAAAAAATGCAATCCCCTTCTCTGGGGGTTGTTGAAAGAGATTCTGAGAAACATAGGAAATCTGTGGGTGGCGTTTTCCTTTAAGCTCCTGAATTGTAAAACATTCTCCTATTTGAAGACGTGAAGCTTACAGTGCTTTGAATAACATCAAAGTTAGTTGTGATGCAGTCAGCTTGACTCCAGGCTCAGTTATATGTGCAATATGTGGTTTCACAGCAATCAGTTGAGCTGCGCTTGCCTCTCTTGTTATTGCAGCTTCTGATTGGATTTGAGTGTGGGATAGTGGTGATGTGGGATTTGAAGTCCAAGAAAGCTGACTACCGCTACAGTTATGATGAGGTAAGGCATTATTTCCATTCCACTCAGTTCATATGGGGATTGTAGTTTGTTCAGGGGTTTCTCATTGTTTTCTCAGCAACATGTGTGGTCTTGTCAGGTTTTGCATAATTATCACTTTTGTCACATATGCTATAGAACAGTGGTTCTCAATTGTTTTCATGTCACAGACCCCCAAATACCTAGACATTGGGCCACGGACCCCCATTTGATAAGATTATGTTCCAGAGACCCTCATATGGGAAGATTTTTGTTGTTGATTGAGGAATAAGTAGTGGGGGAGATAATAGTGGTGAGAGTGTAACAATAGTCAATCTTATACTGTACATTGTCTAATTGGGATAATTCTAGAGAATTAAATAACATAAAATTTAACTATTTCTAATTTTGCTGGGGGATGCCCTGGAACTCCCTCAAGGACCCCTGGGGGTCCTCGGGCCCCACGTTGAGAACCACTGTCATAACATATTGTGCTAATGAAATTACCTCTTAAAGGAATTCTGCACCTTTTGGCAGATAAGCTCTGATCAACTTACTATTGTGCACTGAGAAGATCAGAAGCATTTTCTTATCTGTGTGTCCAGTATTGAAGTTTGCAACTGTGAATGCTAATGCTTTAGCGCTCTGCATTCGTTTAATGGACTGTACGAGCTAGCTTACTGTAACATCATCTCAAAGTGTTAGCACCATAACACATGAAATACTGCGCTCACAGAGGTGAAACTGCTACCAATCTTCTCATTGCACAACAGTAAGTTGCAAAAAAAGGCTTATTTGCCAAAAAGTCAGTGTATTTCTTTAACATTCTCATGCACTCTATGTATTGTTCCTATTGAGATGTGCTGCTGTGTGTTTTTCAGGCGATCCACTCAGTAGCGTGGCACCATGAGGGTAAACAGTTTGTTTGCAGCCACTCTGATGGCACTCTGACCACATGGAATATACGAGTCCCAGCCAAGCCTGCACAGACCATCACACCACATGGTAGGAACTGTTGTATACACATAGTTGTATTGTTTATACACACACACACACACACACACACACACACACACACACACACACACACACACAGCAAA
>OMLI01018220.1:11893-26961 GCA_900302605.1 Rondeletia loricata
CTGTTGTATACACATAGTTGTATTGTTTATACACACACACACACACACACACAGCACATTGAATGGAAGCTGCCTATGTGTTAAAGAGCATATTTATGTGGCTATAAGTACCTCTGCTCATGGAGGTGTTATTTGTACAAAAGAAACCCCCAGATGGAATCACTACAGCAGTAGGCAGCATGTCCATATGTGTAGCATATGTATGCCATATGTAATGTATGTGCACACTTTGCATGGATTTATGCACATTTCTTTTTGAGTGTATGCATTTTTGCCATTTGACCTCCACTAGGAAAGCAGCCTAAGGATGGAAAGAAGCCAGAACCATGCAAGCCTATCCTGAAAGTGGAGTACAAAACGACAAGGGCCGGGTAAGTGTGATGGTTGACTGCAGTGAGTCCCCACCCATCCTGTGTCTTACTGACTTAAGTTGGAATCCATATCCTGTGCTGAATGTAGCCTTTCCTGTTGTTCTGTTAAAACAGCACATATCTAACAGGCAGGTTTTGTTGTACATGTCTGTTTTCTGAAGATTACTAATTCACTGGATCTGATCTAATTATCCCTTCTGCCATAATCTACTAGAATCTATTTGCTCAGATATTAAAGGAAAGGGTTTAATGTGGGTTTGTCATTAGAATGAAAAAGTGGGCTCCTCCCATTGTAGATGTGTTTTTGAAATGGGGCCAAAGTATCTCTAGAGAAAGCACAACAGTAAAGTTCCTCTATACCCACTTAGCACTGATCACACCTGCACCAGCTTTTCACCATCACAACAAACCGAAATTGAATGAATAAGCAATTAAAGTGTGTGTGTGTTTCCTGTATCCAGGGACCCATTCATGGTCCTGTCTGGAGGTCTGTCTTACGATACAGTGGGGAGGAGAGCCTGCCTGACTGTGATGCACGGCAAGAGCACTGCCGTCCTGGAGATGGACTATCCCATTGTGGATTTCCTAACGCTATGTGAAACTCCGTATCCAAATGGTGCGTTGCAACACTCTACTCTGGGCAGGTTTTATTTATTTGTTTCAGGGCAATGATATAACATTATGCCTGTTCATTTTGTGTTCTTTTGTTTGCCAGACTTCCAGGAGCCTTATGCTGTGGTGGTCCTGCTCGAGAAGGATTTCGTTTTAATTGACCTCGGACAGATTGGGTGAATATTTTGCCTTCCAATTATAATGTAGTGAGCGTATTTTTGGTTTGCATCTTAGAGTGTGGGTGTTGTAGACCGAATACAATATACTGATATACAGAACAAAACAATGAAATAAATACTAATTATTGTTGCTAGAGCAAAATACAACACTTTTATGGGCCATCTGTCTAAGTATAAACGGGCAATTCGCAATTCAATACTTAAGATTGATCGGCAGTGACGTTTGTTGACAATCGCATCGCAAGTTGACAGACAGTTGGTATATTGAGAGCACATACAGTATACAGTAGTTAATGCAGTCTGCTTTCAAATCTGACCTGTTATGCATCGTCTTGACAGGTACCCGATATTTGAGAATCCATATCCTCTCGCCATCCATGAGTCACCAGTGACCTGCTGTGAGTACTTCGCCGACTGCCCCGCTGAACTGATTCCTGCACTTTACTCTGTCGGCAGCCGGCAAAAGAGACAAGGTTACAGCAAGAAGGTAGGTCACTCTTCTGTGTAATAGATGTTAAATGCTTTGGACACTTGAGGGCTCTACACTGACATTTCTTTCAAAGAGAATAAGCAAATTGAGCAAATCTGATCTTTAAGGCTGACTGTCCACATTGTAATTTACAAGCGACCAGATCAGATTAGTGTGTTTAGACAGTATAATCATTTGCTGTCATTATGACATTGGTTGTCTCTTTTCTGTCTTTTGAGCTACCTGTCTGAACATACCTTTAGCTCTGTGAGAGGAATTGCAATTACCCATCCCTACTTTGAATCCAAAGTTGTACATGTGCTCCTTTTTCAACTTCCTAGGTAGCATGAATTTATTTTTAGAAACATACTGTATGCTACTAAACTGGTAGCACTGCAGGAGCCTGCCTTTTCATAGCATAAAACTAGTTTCATATTGATTGATTACATTAATTAATTTTACTTGTTTTTCTCATTTTCATAGGAATGGCCCATTAGTGGGGGAAACTGGGGTCAAGGCACACAGAGCTACCCAGAGATCATAATCACTGGGTAAGTATAAATCTAAAGCTTGGCAGAAATCAAATGCACAACTCTGATACACATGGAAATGTTGAATCCTCAAAGTGAACAGGGTGGCTTATATCCTGTTTTCCATGATGGCTCTGCTTTCCCCCCCAATAAATAGACATGCTGATGGGTCAATCAAATTTTGGGACGCTTCTGCACGTGAGTATTCTGTCTTGTTTGCTACCATGGGTACATTAACTGTAGACAGTAGATCATAATACCTTGGTAACCTCTTTCTTCACTCTTCTCAAAGTAATGCTTCAAGTACTGTACAAGTTGAAGACTGCCAAGGTGTTTGAGAGGGCCCGCGGTAAGGAGGAGAAGCCAAGTACAGATATAGTAGAGGAGGACCCGTTTGCCATCCAGACTTTGTCCTGGTGCCCAGAGAGCAGGATGCTCTGCGTGGCCGGAGTCTCCGCCCACGTCATCATCTATAGGTTCAGCAAACAGGAAGTCACCACTGAAGTTGTGCAGGTAACCAGTCATGGTCAAGGGTGATGTTGCATCAGAAACCTGCAGGACTTAAGCTAAATCAACATCTTGGGGCAATCTCACCTCTGACCACCTATTATTATTTGAATCTTATTCTTGAAACATGGGCAGTCCACTAGGACAGTTGAGAGGGAGACAGAGTAGGGGAAACATAGGAGAGAAGGCTCTGGTGTGATTCCATCCAAGGTCACCAGAGATACATGTACTTCCAGAGGTGGGGGTTTTAACCACTACACCACCACTGGGAAACTGAATTTGACTTGGGTCAAACATATGTCTGACAATGTGTCTTTTTGTGAAGTATTAATATTTTTTTACCGTGTTCTTAGCTGTTGGAGGTGCGTATGCAGTGTGAGCTTAGCGACGTTGAGTCCCCTGACCCAGGAGGGGAGCAGACCCCCACCCTGCCCATCGCGGGAGCTTCCTCCAGCCCTCAGGAGAGTGAGCCTCCTAGCCAGCCCTCCACAGGCAGCAACTCCTCTGACGGACCCCATGACAACATACCATGCCTGCAGTATGGACAATTACTTTGTCTTGTTCTTTGAGCAAGGAGGTCAAAAAGGTTGAAAGGGGCTTGGCATGTGAATTACATACCTGCCTTGTACTTTTTTGCTAGATGTAATATTTCTTGACTGCATGGATGAGGAAATAAGTATTCTAAAACAGTCATTTAATTACCAGTAACAGTAATAGGGAATGATTCTCAGCATAGCTAGCCCCAAAAGACGATCATTTATTCCAGGAAACCCAGTGAAGTGTAGCCTGCTGTCTCATCCTGGTGTGTGTTTGATGCAGGGTGCGCAGCTCCCCGCTGAAGCAGTCTCCGGGCTACCAGGTGGAGCTGGTGATCCAACTGGTGTGGGTGAGCGGGGAACCCCCTCAGCAGATCACCAGCCTGGCTGTCAACTCCTCCTACGGCCTGTAAGTGTCTGTGGCCGACACCACACGTGCAAATGTTCATATGTTGTGCATTCCCCTTTTCGAAGGCTACGGTTACACTCGTCATTT
Organism: Rondeletia loricata; assembly: GCA_900302605.1. Lineage (NCBI taxonomy): Eukaryota > Metazoa > Chordata > Actinopteri > Beryciformes > Rondeletiidae > Rondeletia > Rondeletia loricata. The sequence goes on from OMLI01018220.1 coordinate 15,594, forward strand.
TGACATGATATTTTGAGATCGGATTCAAAATTATTATTAGATCACATCACTCTCTGTCCACACTTGTCCTGAAAAATGGCTGTTAGGCGTCTCCTGTGGCTGTATTTATCTAAATCTGTGTCCGCATTACTGTCTCTTTACATTGCTTGTACAGTATGTGCATTGTGTTTGGATTATGTCCGTGTTTTCAAGCCATACCACTTCCATATCTGGTTTTGAAGATCCAATAGTAATGTCAGCAAAATCTGATTCTCCTGGTGTGATTGGATGATAAAAATTGCATTGAAATGACGAGTGTAACCATAGCCATAGTGTCCATGCACACACACACACACACACACACACACACACACAGTCACACAGACACACACACACAGTCACACAGACACACACACCACTGCTCTCTGCCTTCAGCCATATCTAAGGGGGAAATGCTGAATGTTGTGTTTGATTTGTTTATATCGGTACATCAGTATACGTACATATTCATCGTACATATAACAATAAATGTTCACCAGTGGAATCTAAGCATTCAGTTGACGCTCTTTTCCAGAGCGACCTAAGCCTGGTTTATGCTTCATGTGGAAACAAACAGTCAAAATGATGTAATTGTGGCTGAGCATTTGACAGTCGCGCACCTGACATTTTAAACAACGCGGATGACAGCACAGTTATGTAGTCGCGCCTCTGTCAAGGATTGTCTTAGAGGAAGAGGAACCGGAACCACTGGTTGGTTCCAGTGGGGGTTTTGTTCTTGTTGGAGGATTTGGGTAGGTGGATTTTCCCACAGTGTCACCAAGCCTAATTGCAAAGGTACACGGACTGCACGCCTGCGTTCATAAGGAGCTTACACATGTCAAGACATTTTAATTGCTTTCTGTCACCCAGAAAGCATAAACTAGGCATTATTGTAGTGCAAATATAGATAAAGCCAGCATCCCATGCAAGCAGCATAGTAAGGATTAAAGGACAACGATACAAAGCTTCAGTGTATAAAAATGGCGTCTGATTCTTCATTCCTGGGATGTCACCCCTCCCTCCTGTGTTATAGTGTGGTGTTTGGAAATAGTAATGGTCTAGCTGTGGTGGACTACCTCCAGAAGACTCTGCTCCTGAACATGGGTACGACAGAGCTGTACAGCCCGTCTGAGCCCTACCAGAGGCAGCCTTGCTCCCCCCGCAGAACACGGCAGCCCTCTGGAGGTGAGCTGCTCTCCGACGATGATAATCTGTCTCTCATTTTTCTGTAGGTCTCTCCCTACAATTATGTAAAGAAATTCCACCTGTGACGTGTCTCTGCTTGCACTGGTTGGCTTGGCTTGGCTTGATGTTAATCTCTCTGAAGTTAATGCTCTATTGATTTGTTACTAATTTTATATTCCTTTTTATGTTGCAAAAGCAATTGAAACAGTTAGCTGAATGGCTCTGGCTGTTAAATGTGAGCTAGAGAGGCAGGGCGGACACTTGGCAGCCAGCTTGGCTTCGCACCGTGAGCACCACCCCCTGCAGTAGCTCCTCTCCCTCAACAGGGGGCATCACTGACGGATTCTCCATCTGTTCAGTTGGACAGTGAAAAGGAGCATGACTGTTAGTGATCTGTGCACTTGGAGTGGATGAGTTATCCATTGCTGCTCTGCTGCCGACTGCAATACCTTTGAAATGGATCCTTTTTAATGTTTCTGTCATGTTTTAATGTATTTTTCTCTCTATGCCTTATCATGCTACCATTCACTTTTGTATTCATTCATTTCGGTCTCAGTGGCCTGGTGCTAGATTCGAGACTCCTTTTTATTATGCAAACTACGATAATGTATGTGAATCCAGCAGCTGGCCTCTGAGTTCCATAGCTTTCTTGTCTTCTGTGCATATGATTTCTAGTCATTTTTCTGTCTCTGTTTTTACTGTTGGTCTCTCTCTGTGATTTCGTAAAGACATTCCAACTGTGACGTCTTGCATGTCCAGCCTTTCTAACTTGTATACTGAGTCTGTGAAAAAACTGCGCTCCTCTCACTTCAGTAAGTCACACTGTGTCAGACTTTCTTTTCCTTCTTATGTCTCTCAGTATCATATTTCTTCTCTAAGTCTTACCTTTTTGTCCAATGTCTGTCAGACCAATATCTGTTGCATTACACCACATATATTACTACGAGTAATACATAAAAGCACAGTACCATGACAATATCATCTAACAATGACTGGTAATGACTGAAGCTTTTTAACAGTGGCCTGCATCTTACAGTAAATCGGCCAGTATCAAATGCCCAGTCAGTAATTGTAGTAATTGTAGCCTCCTGTTAAAATACTTTCTCCCCGCTACTGGCTGTGTTTACCCAGTGATTTACTGAATTATTGTCATTGAAGCTCTTGATACAGGGACTGGCAGTATTTGGCAGCTGACATGAGTGCCACATGTAATTTGAGGCTGTAAAAGGTTTTAGATTTGTCGTGTTTGCAAGCGCTAGAATAAATCAGACCTGTATTTTTTGTTGTGATGGGTTGAGAAAGTAAAAAAATGCTCAAACTCTTCAACGGTGTGTGTGAACATGCCCAACATTTAGACAGTCAGATGAATTCTTTAGCTCTGCCAGCTTCTTGACTAGACAAACAGCCTCGACACCTTGGGTGAGCAGATACGTACTTGTGAAGTGAAGCCAAGTGGGTTTTATTTACTGTGCTATGCGGTTGACTAACCTTGCCTTGGCCTAAAGAGGTGACAGTAATTACTTAGTAGGAGTTGGTAAGAGTAGCCCGAGAGCAGGATAAACTGTGAGACATGTTTGATTAAAAGCTTTGTGCCTCCCACAGCGCTCTGCGATTCCAACGATGGAGCCAACGCCTCAGAGGACCGATGCAAATCACCAACTTCAGGTAAACCTCTCTTAGGTGTGAAGTGCTTCATACACAAAGTATTCATCCTTTGAGCCTTTGAAATATATTTGGACTTGTCATATAGGATCTACCTCACCCTGCAATTCTGATGATGAACGAAAACAACCAAAGTTCATAGAGAAGGGTACTGTATTGGCATTACAAAACCAAAGAATATCTGTGACTGCATGTCCCCATGAATTCAAGCATTTAAAACGGCTGATGTCATCTGCTTTGTCTTTTTGAACCATATTTGCAGTGAAGTCCAAAGGCAGACGCTTTTCCAAGACTGTTGCCAGTGACTTTGGTACTGTATGATCCAAATGTATTCCTTCTTATTTCTCACTCTTTTTCTCTAAATGACAACGTTGGGCTCATCTAACCACGCTGTGCCTTAATCCAACATCAATCTGTGCATCTTGTGCCAGTAAAAGAAAGAAGTGCATTCAGGAAGTGTATTTTTACTAATCATAAGGTGTTGGGTTCTTGTATTTGATTTATTCAATTGATCAGGATTAGTTGTCATCAAATGCATGATAGGACATCTTTTGTATTTCTGGTCTCAGTACTGTAGGCCGTTCTACGGATTGAGAATCACGTAAAAAAAAAATTGGAAATGTTTTACTCATTCAAAAGCATAGAAAATCTTCTTCGTTCATCTCTTCACAACACTAATGTCTAACCAAGTCACTGTTTAAGTGAATTATCTCTCTTTGATTGTAGATACAGTACTCAACACCTTGTTTTTGATTGCAGGGCTTCAGTTCTATTTAAGCTACTTGACTATTCACTGATTTTTTCCCTCCTACTACCTTTGCATAACTATGTCCACTTAATTCTAATTACCTTGCTTCCTGACTGCTTCCTGCTTTGTTTGACATTACAGGCCCCGTGGCTGTCTGTGATGCTTCTCAGCTCAGTGTCGTTCGTATTCTCAGGGTATCTCTAAGGGTGGTGATAGACCGTACCAGGCAACTTTTGGGGTAATGTAGATGGGCAAGGCTCCCGGTAAAATGCAGCAAAGTGAGAAACGGCGTCAAAAAGCTATTCAAATGTTTCCCGGTAACAAAATGTTCCTGTGATGAAAGCAACAATGCAGAGTCTTGTTGGGCACTATTGCCCATAAAAGTTGGCCCAAGTTGTATCATCGCTGTCGGGTGAAGACCTCGTATCTCCAAAATTTTAACTTTTGAGGAACTAAGAAAAACAGCCTTTTTAGCTTGAACACCATGTATTTTCATCCAATGGAGTTTTGAAAGGGTTTCATAAGCCCAAGGGTGGTAGAAATTTCTCAACCTATAGAAAACCATGCAATCCTTCAAGTGAAGTTAAAACATGAAAATCAGCAAAACTGGAGTTGAGAGGTTTTCACATGACAACAGCGATATACGTGTCCTCAACAGTTGTCCTATGTATCACCACCCTAAGTGTCATTCTAAAGCATGGTTCAATTTCTCAATGATTGCCTGCTAATTTGATTAATTCCTTTAAATTTGCACAGTAGTAAAATATGTCACAAATTACTGAACATGATTAATAGTTTTATTTAAACAACCTGTGATTGTTCAAAATAGATTCTTACCATTTTTAGCAGTCAATTCTTTATTTCATAAAGTAGGGGTATTTGTTTCTGTTACAGCCAAGATGTCACGGAAAATTAGCTTTCCTTGTGAGCAAAAGCCAGACCTGGGTAAGCGGTAACTTTCCAAGCACCATTATGTTTTCTTGCAGGTGTGGCTTCACTGCTTTGTTATTTGAACCTTCCTCTTAACTCTGAACTCACTGTCTTCAAATGCCTGTGTGAGAGTGTTGCTTATTGTCTAATAGCCTGTTGGCCCGAATGCGAGACTCCTGTTGTCTTGTGATGATGTAAGTTGAGACAAACACTCTATCTCTGTTTGCACTGTGAGCAGAGGAGGGGTTGCGACGACGAGGCTCTCTCCAATTTACAAAGCGCTTTTGTTGTATGAAGGAAGGCAAGGAGGCAGCCAGGATGTCCCTGAGGGGGGACTTCCATAGGTCTATTTCAGCCCTCAACTCCAGTGAGTGGACCAGCCATGGTCTGACTTGGGCTGAAGTGGGATAACTGGTACTAACCCCCACCACTGCTGGGGCCTTTTTCTGAATTGGTTTTAGTCTTTTGACACTAACACTCTCACAATGACTTGTTTCCTTATCTTTTTGAGGAAGTTCCGCTGTCTTGACTGCACTCAGAGTTGAAAATCCTGCTTTTCTTGTTTGCAGTTTTTCCTCTGAAAAACATGCGGGCGGTGTTGTGTTCACCCTTCCCCTTTGTGTCACAAATGTTTTTGGAATCTTTTTTTTATTTTTTATCTTTTGTATTTCTGTTGGGAGCCCTCATTAGCCTTGTTTAACAGGGTGAAAGCTTGTGTTTCAGCTGCTGTCAGCACAGTAACAAGCATGAATAATTCTTGGGCCTTAATTATCAGTCCTTTCTTGGGAGTCACCGTAGTGCTACATGCATATCTTACAAGTAGTTTTTTTTTCACATTGAGAATGTTGTTGTCAAATGAATTAGTAGAAAAGTGAATTGGAAACTATTCAAAGCAAATGGTATCCTTGGATGTGATCAGTGCAAGAGCATCTCAATGTCAAAAAGCCTTTTGGGGGACACTAGATGAAGGGTTTTGTAGTTTTTTCCTTATTGGGTCATTTCCAAAAAAGACATGGATATGATTGAGGTTGTGTGCCATTCGAACCATGCAACAAATTTACACTAGACATCATAGAGCATCAAGACTGGCATGTGTTACAGAATAAACATACAAAGCTCTAACATGTCACTGGGTTTTGGCCAGTTCACTGGTGGTTTTATGTGCGATTAACAGCTCTTATTCTCTTGTCTGCATGAAGAAGTCCTCTGTATGATTCTTATCCCTTTCATTTCACATTTCCCTCATTCTCTCCTTTTGTCCCGCGTTGCCCACCCGCTACCGCTGTCCAGATGCCAAGGATAACTCGTTCAGCCGCTCGCGTAGTTCAAGCGTGACCAGCATAGACAGAGAGTCTCGAGAGGCCATCTCCTCCTTCCACTTCTGCGAGAGTTTCCCCAGGAAGACGGACAGCCTGGTCAGCCCCTGTCTGCTGGTGGGAACCACCCAGGGCTCTGTGTTGGTGGTGGCCCTCAGCCTGCCACCCAGTGGCGACCAGAGGCTGCAGGAACCCGTTGGCATCTCCTCCTGTGGTAAGCAGCTGAATTCACCTGGACTTCATTCACCCGGCCTCTGTGTGGTATCTGCATGCGATTTGGGGAAGTATAAAGGTGCATTAAGTCATCTATGACATTTATCGAACTTTATTGGCGACCAGTGGGAATTGCAACAACATCGATAGAACTTATCTTCTCCTGCACAAGTCTCTGGCACAGCCCCCTTACTTATTCTTACTTATTGCACCTTAAGTTAATACTAATAATAAACCTTGTACTGAATATGACCTTGGACAGAGCTGGACATAGGTCACACCATTACCATCCACAAGCACAAAATACTATTATTGAAATGATGTCCTCTTTGGATCTTGTAGATATCTGGCGGATACAAAATCCAAACTTGACTAGATATACTTGGCGTAGAGGAAATCAAGCAAGTCGGATTGATTATTTTCTCATTTCCTTTTCTCTTGTGTCACGAATACTGTAATCCCTCATTGCCGATCGGTTGAGATCAGACCACGTACTAATAGCTTTACATATTGTAATCTCTGAATACTCTAGAGGCCCAGGTTATTGGAAGCTTAACCAGTCTCTGTTGAATGATGGGTTTTTTGTTACAAAAACAAGATAATTTATCAGCAATCCTGTCTTGATGCTCTCATTAAAATATTAGAAAATTCTAAATTTTATCGGGTTTGAAGCCAAATTATGAAAAATGCATTATCCTACGAATAGGCTCCTTAAAATATTCCAAGTTTCAATTACCTTGTTCAGCTCCAATCAGTTGGACTGACGGACCTGTTCATATTCTGGGGGTCCATATTCCAAAAGATATTAAATTAATAGCTAAAGACAATTATGATATTAGGTTAAGTAAGATGGATAAAATATTATTAATAAATTAATTAATTGTGTCTAAATTTACTCACCTCTTTCTTCCATCACCAGATAAGACTTTTTTAAAACAATATGAATGTAAAATATTCAAGTTTGTATGGAACAATAAACCGGATAAAATAAAGAGAACATACTGTATATATAATACTTATGAAAATTGAGGATTACATTTATTGAATATTGAAGCACTAAATGTCTCTTTAAAGGCCTCTTGGGTTCCAAAAATGTATTTTAATCAAAACTGGACATCTATTTTCGAACATACACCCTATCTTCAAAACTACAATATTCCCATTTATTCAGATTAAACCTGCACATTATGGGTGGTTTTTCAATGAATTTATACCTAGGATTTCACCCTTTTTCAAAGAGGCAATTAAGGCGTGGTTGCATTTCCAATATTATCCTCCAGATAAAGCAGAAGATAATAGATATATCAAATCTTATGACTAAATTCTAGTATATTAATAAATGGGAAACCCTTCTTATGGCCAACTTTATTAGAAAAAGGTATTATATTTGTGAATGATATACTTACAGGGACATTTGTTTTGTTACGGAAGCCTTTGTGAAATATATGGGGCCATCTGTACACCATATATGTTTAATCAACTGTTGGCAGCAATACCGCAGTCGTGGAAAAAAGAATTGAAAAAATAAACACTAAACAATTGTTGTATAGAACCCCCATTAGATCTTATAAATGGCTGAATAAAATCAAAATAAATAGTGAAATGAAACTTTTTTAAATGAAATCTAACTAAATGCTACCCCATATCCATTTTATATACATTGGGAAGAAGAGTTTGATATACCGATACCTTGGTCAAGATTTTTTAATGTTATTTATAATTCTGTGTATGCCTTTTGGGTGTACATCCAAAGGTGACTCGCAAAGTATGCATACCAATTAACATTAAATCCTATCAACATAATTTTGGGTGATCTGAACGATGGATGTCCAGTCCTTATAAATAAAATAATACTTTTGGGGAAAGTATTTATACTAAAAACGCAAATAACAAATGTATTAACACTTAAAGGTTTTCAGCAAAAGATAAAAACGTATGCCATAATGGAAGGAATAATAGCTAAAAGAAATAATAAAGTTAATGAACATCTTATGATCTGGGAGACTCTTAGTAGTGGAGAAAACTGGGAGATACCTGAATCTGCTAGTGGATAAATCATATTACAATAGTTTTGCTTTGCTCTGTTATTGTTTTTTTTATTGTTGTTGTTTTGAATCATGTATTTAACAAAGGTATTTATTGTTATAAATTTTTCTAATTTTTGTTCTGTTTTTGTATTTTGTTTTTTGGGGGTCTGTTTTTGGTTAAATCTTGTATTGTTTCTTAGTTTGTTATTTTTGTTGTGTTGGTTGTGCTTTTTAAAAAAAATCTTTTTTTCTTTTCGGTTGGTGGAGGTTAGGTGAGGCTCGCTGGGGAGGATGGGTGGTGGCAAGGGGGCGGCACTTATTTTTTTCTATTTTGGAAAGTGTAAGATAAAAAGGAAGAAAAGAAAGACATTTATGGAAAATAATACAATTTTTTTTATTTTTATTAAATGAGTAAATAAAGAAAATATGTCCTCCAAAGATGGGGGTGGGGGGATTTTAAAATAAATAAATAAATAAAATGAAAATAATAAACCTGGTTTGTATAACACTTTTAAAAATAGAGTTGCAGAGTGTTTTAAAGACAGTAAAATAGAAATAATTAGTCATAAAAAGTCAGACATAAATTTAAAATGGGGTTAAAAAGAAATAAAACAGGCGAAAACAACAATGAAATTAGTAAAAATGTCTATAGTATGTTTGGATTAGCAAGAGTGAAAAGATGCTTATTTGAGTTTTAGGATAATTTTAGTGCACCACAAAATGTGCACAGTGTTATGGCCATTTCTCCAGCCTTCATATGTCATATAGGAAAAAAAGCAAAAGCAAAATGCATTGGTGAAAGCGCAGGAGAGGAAGGAACTCTGCACAGACCTAACTTTTCTGCATTTTTTTCTAGGCACTCTGGTCAGACTCAAAGGAGGGGTTTTGACGATGGCCCTGCTGGATGCCGCTGGAGCTCTGCTGCCCCCTTCCTACGAGCCATGGTATGATCCCAACGCCTCGGATGAGGAGAAGGAGAAGAGCCGGAGACGCAGGCCAGCCTCCCCTCCCTCCTCCCAAGAGGGCCAGGACAGCCAGTATGCCGTGGTCTGTTCTGAGAAACAGGCCAAGGTGGTGGCCATGCCCTCCCAAAACTACATCCACAAACACAACATCACAGAGAGCTCCTTCGTGCTGAGGGCCGACATCGTGCAGATGGGTGGCGCTAACTGCATTGCCTGCTTCTGTGCTAACGGGCACATCATGACTCTGAGGTACCCTCAACACACCTCTTGCAATTCCTCCCAGTTAATGGCCTGTAATGGTTCCTTTCAGAATAGGAGTGCAGATTTAAAATAACTCCAGGTCCTTTGACATTCTTTGTCATTGTAATCTGTAGAGAATATGTGATGCTATTTCAGCACTTGCGCCATAGTTTACCATATCAATATAGTTTTTGTCAATGCCATCATTTTTAACATAATAATCATAGTAACTAGTTTGAGACCGATATTTCGAGTTGCCGATATATTGGGCCGATATTGGCCTTTTATTAAATATCGGATATCATATCATGTCGTCCACCTCCGATATGATGGAGGTTCCTCCCTGACCACAGCTACATAAAAACAGTCTATAATATTGTTTTTTGTAAATTAATTATTCATTTAAAGGCAGTAATCTATCCCAGAGTTTCCCTGCCATTGAATATGTGTGGTTTGTCACCCTGCATGAAAATGGAAACATTTTAAGATATTGAATATCAGTACAAAATATCAGCTATCGGCAGCTTCAATACAAAAATATTGGTATTGTTTTTCAAAAAGCCATATTGGTCAAACCCAAATAACTATATTTGTATTGCACTTTTCTTAACAAAGTTACAATGTGCTCTGAAATAAAAGGAACGTATCACCAAACAGTCAGATATGTACTGCCCTTATATTGTCTGTCTTCTTTTTGTCATCACAGTTTGCCCAGTCTACGGCCACTGCTGGATGTGAACTACCTGCCGCTTACAGACATGCGGATAGCCAGGACATTCTGCTTCTCCAACCTGGGTCAGGCCCTGTACCTCACCTCCCCCACTGAGATCCAGAGGATCACCTACAGCCAGGAGACCTGTGACAACCTGCAGGTCGGACACTCTTAATCAGTCGATCAGTCAGACTTTGAAAAGTTTAAATGCATATATAAATATATTGGGGGCTTCCCATTCGTTCTCGTCGGCCAAGTCACCATCTGATGCATCCTCGGTTGACAAGTAAACTTCTGGGATCTTTATCTGTCCTGCGTCCTTTAGATATTACATCAGATGTGTCATGGATGGCACAAGAACACATATTGAGAAAGACTTTACTGTTGCTTGCAATGTAGTGCATTTTTGTGCCCCAGAAGTCACTCAAAAGGATGGCAAAAATGATAATCTGTGCAAATAATTATGTTCATTGCAAAAATGAATAAAATGCATAGCCTGTGTTAAAGCGTTCATGAGTATCTAATGGCATGTATCAGCACCTTAAAAGACATGGTATAAAACAAGTTAAACAATACGAATACAACAGTGTGATACTTTACAATTGTAATTCAGAGTGTGTGTGTCTACAGAGAGAAAGTACATAAAAATTGACATTTGTTGACATTTGTGTCTTCTCCAGGAGATGCTTAGTGAGTTATTTACCCCAGTGGAGACACCAGAGGCTCCAAACAGAGGTTTCTTCAAAGGCCTTTTTGGTGGAGGAGCTCAGTCTCTGGACAGGGAGGACCTCTGTGAGTGCATGACTTCCTGTAGTATTAAATCATGTTACCTTCAGCCTCTCACGTTTACATTTATGCTTACATTTACATACTGTATATATAAAAAAGATTATATCACTGACTTCTACAACTTCCTATCAGTGCCATCAGTCAGGCTCCAACAATAAGTCTCGATAAGAGACCTATTTCCTACATTTATATTTATTATTTTTTATATACTACTTATACTTAAATACTACTTTTTTATATACTAATTCTATGTGTGGTGTTATGTTTAATGTGACCTATGTGAGCAACCCACCAAGTTGAATTCCTTGTATGTGCAAACGTATTTGGCCAATAATACTGATTCTGATTTGGTTTAGTTCAGTATCTTGCTCAAGGACACTTTGTCATATATTGGCTGTTGTGGGGATGTTATGTGTGACCTTTCGGTTACAGGACAGTTTCTTTCACCACTAGGGCACCCTACCACACCATATTTTATTTTGAACATGACATGATGAAGTCGGGATTTGTTAACCCATCACCTTGGGTTCTCTTTGTCTTTGGTAGTTGGCGAGACGGCTGCT
>OMLI01018222.1:0-28079 GCA_900302605.1 Rondeletia loricata
CCCCCTAGTGTATTTTAACATGAACTGCATCCCATATAGGAGCTAATTAATGAAAATTTAACATTTCTCTCTCTCTGTTTCTCTCTCTGTTTCTCTCTCTCTCTCTCTCTCTCTGTTTCTCTCTCTCTCTCTCTGTCTCTCTCTCTCTCTCTCTCTCTCTCTCTCTCTCTCTCTCTCTCTCTCTCTCTCTCTCTCTCTCTCTCTCTCTCTCTCTCTCTCTCTCTCTCTCTCTCTCTCTCTCTCTCTCTCTCTCTGTTTCTTCTCTTGTCTGTCAGCATGGGCTAAACCCAAAACATGGTTTGGACCTCTGCCAGGGAAATCTCATTCATTTTGATGCTCCATAGTATAGCACAAGAGTGTGAGTATGCATACATGTGTGAAAGATGGATACGCAGTGTCAGAGTTCAGAAGAATGGCCATGTATGGAGAAATTCACATCCATATTGTACTGTAAAATGCAATGGCACTGTAACCAAAAACAGTCATTACCCATCATTATACAACGGGTAGTTTCAACCAAGCAACCTGACTGATTATGGACGTAGAAAACATTTGAGTCAGTACACAAATGCATTGGCAACCATTGTATAAATAAATACCTGCAAGTACGTTCTTCAAAATGGTCAAATTTAAAGAAATAGAAAATCAGCACAAAATATCGGCTATTGGCAGCTTCAATCCAAGACTATCGCCGTTGGTATTGGCCTTAAAAAAACAAAACATATCAGTCAAACCCTACTGCACACTAAGACATAAGAAAATACGTCAGTAACATCAGTAACCTACAGTACATTCAGATGCCACTTTTGCTACTGCTTCACTAAAAGAATGGGTCAAGTAAAACTCCATTATGTTCAAGTCTCATTGCACCAGGAATAAAATCATTCAATCAGTATCAATTTATATGCACTTGTGTTCCCTTCAAGCACTAATTGTCAAAATGGCCGAGTGGTCTAAGGGTCTCAGGTTCGAATCCGACTTCTGACAAGCAGCTTCGATACTCATTTAGTTGGCGGTTCCCCAGACTTTTTGGACACCCTGTATTGAGTGATGAAGTTAAGGTAGTATTTCCTTTCTCAAAATGCCTATATATCATTTTGTAATGAAGCCTGGCAAATATACACCAAGTCACATTTCTCCTACATGTAGTGTATTTGGCAGATCAAGTTGAATAAGACCCTGATTCTTAAGCAAAGGGGTTTTGTTATGACCATGTTAAGCATGGCTATTTTACAGTAAAGCTTTAGTATTCATGCAGCGTGGCGCAGGATCGCAGCACACTCATAAAAGCTCAGCCTGAGTCCATCACCAAACAAACCGGAGCTGCGTGTTTTTCTGATTTATTAGAGGAGCCCTCCCTTCTTGTTCTCCTTCTCATCCTCTCTATCTTTCATTATTGTCTTTTCCTCTTGTTCTCCCCCTCCCCTCCTTCTGTGTTACAGTGTGAGGGCAGTGCACATCCATTTTCGGTGGCGGCATGTCAACGTGTGTGTAAGTGCGTGTGTGTGTTATTGTGTGTCTGTGTACATGTAGCTGCCAGTGTTGCTGTCATTGTGATTGTGTGTGCATGAGTGCAAACATGAAGAGTGTGTGTATGCGTGTTTTGTGTGTGCGTGTGTGTGTGTGAGAGAGGATGTCACATGACATTCTTAATGACAATCTGTCTGCGATCTCACATTTCTCCCCTTAGCTTCTCCTGTTGATGAAGCGTGATGCCATCCTTTTGTTGCCCTTAATGGAGGCTTAGCGTCTCTACTCACAGATCAATATGACTTTATGAATTATTTGGTCCGCGGATGTTTTTCTTTTAATACAGGGGCTACACTTGCTCATTAGCATGCCGCCTTTATTAGCCAGGGCCACCAGTGTCTATTTCTGCATGTGTGTGTGTGTCTGTGTGTGCACAAGAGCATGCATGTGTGTGTGTGTACTTTAGGTAAAGAGTGTGTAAATCATGGTGTAATTAATCTGCTGGCCCTCAGCTCTGATTATGCTCAGATTCTTCCACACAGCTGAACACTCTCCATCTCCCGTCCGCTGGCTTCCACACATTTACACCCCGTGCTGATAGTGAAACAACCCTACATAATGATTTATGTTTATTTATGACAATAAATATAATGACCATATAAGGAAACACAGGGGAAATGGACAGGCATTATGGAGATGACACTTCATTCAAAAACATACTATGTCCATTTTTCATTGCTTAGTATTTCAAAAATACAAATGATTATATCCTCAAAATTGTCAGTTTAAGAAAGCTTAAAACTTACATAATAATCTGTATGTTTAATATCAGCAAGAAAACCAAGAGGAAGAGTCTAGTTTAATATTAACGATTAGACATTGTTTTAAATTTAACAACTAGATAAAATAGATGGACCAATTTATCTAGTTTAATGAAAGTGTAGCGTATTAATAAAATTAGCAACAAATTGTGAAGAAATCCCCATATGCATACTCCCAATGAAAACAACAGAAATGTCTAATTCCACCCCTTTTTCAAGAGTGCACGGCTGCCCTTTAGGTGATATGAGAAGTCAATAAACTCTATTGTACAGATCTAATAAAAAGGCGCTTTGTGTGTGTGTGTGTGTGTGTGTGTGTGTGTGTGTGTGTGTGTGTGTGTGAGTGTGTGTGTGTGTGATTGTGCATGTGTGTGTTCGCACTCCCTGAAGAACACACTCGCTTCCTCCCTCGGCATAATCTGTAATAATTGTAGCCTTAATAATCTTGCAAACAGAAGAAAAGGTCATGTCTATGAGGTGAATATGGAAGGGATGAGAGAAAGAAGAACAGAGATGGAGAGAGGGATGGAAATAAAGAAAGAGTGACTGAGACCAAGAGGGGAGGGAAGACGGAGAGATAAACAAAGGCGGAGAGAGTGAAAGGAAAAAGGAGAAAGAGAAGACAACATCGCTGTACGTTGCCCTCTTCCACCACTAGTCTCTGCTGTTGCATCAAGTATGAATGATCCCCTCGCTCATTGGACTGGACACCACATACGGTTTTCCCTCTCTCTCCTTTTATTTCTCTCTCTCTCCCTCTGCTTGAAGGCCCAAGGTCTCACAAGCAGTGTTGAATTCCTGTCTAGCTACAGATACAGATTGTATTCTACGCCGACAGGTGTATTGTTCTATTGCATGGAAAACAGCATGTTGTTCATGACAATTACGCTACACTGGCCAAAGAGAGAGAAAAGAGAGATTGAAAGAAAGGCAACACTTTACTTGAAGCATAATGTGAGGCCTCATAAGTGGATCCCAATCATATTTTAGGCATATGCATGAGAAATGTACCTGCATTGTAATGTATTATAGAATAGAATATAATGCTATGAGTATAATGATTATAATGCACTCATAATATAGCCTTATAATCAGGGATGTAGTGGAGGGTAAACCCACTTTAACTCAGTTTACCTACCTTACCTTACCAGATTACTCTCCTTTTTAGGCTGAAATTGAAATATCTCAGCTTTCATAATGTCAATCCATTACTTTTTCTAGACCCATTTTCTGTACAAATTGGTGTTGTTATATTTTGAAAATCATGCAGGGAAATAGTAGATATAATTATATTCATTACCTTCAATTGGCCCTCTCTGAAAATATAATTGATTTGTGTTTATATTGGTGTTTGTGATGATCACTGACTGGATGTCATAGTTTGGCCACCTTTATATTTACCATTACATAACTGATTATAATGTCCTATGAGCAACACTTACCGGAAAAAACAAACAAAAAGACACTCACAAATAAGCCTCAGAAAGGATTCTGTCATTCTAACTGGAATGACTGGCAAAACCAGATACTCTTTCCATTACATTACAGGCTCTTTCCTAACAGGAAAAGACAGGATACAACAACAAAAAAGATGTAAATGGAAATACTGCTTGTTTGAAAGTTATATGCTATCCAAGACAATCCACTCAGTGTTTATGAACATGAATAGACACCGGACAACCAAGACTGACGAGGAATTGGCAAGGAATGGTAGAGTTGCGCAGACATTTTGATGAATTTTTACAGCTAAATCAACATTACCTTACAATAGTTTTGCCATTTCCCAAACATAAATTGTACATTTATTCTCGAGTTACTTCCCAATAGAGCTGTAGATAAATGGATTGTCACAGATTAGGGGCCGGGACAAACTCTTTAAGTCTCTATCTGCACACAGTGTTCACGGGCTCAAACACAAAAAGGGTACGTGCCAAAACTAAAATTATTTTTGGGAGGGACAGGGTGATTTTCTTTAAAGGACCACTCCACCATAAAATGTATCTTATTTGGTGAAGCTTGAGGCTGTCATGCAGATGGCACCCTGTTCTCGTTTCGATGCCAGAGATGCATGATTTCATGATGCAATCCATTTCATCCAGATTATCTTTTGGAACTAAAATGGGAAAAGGGCGAAGGAAGTTTGAATTTCCTGCACCTGCCTATAATAGTTTCAAAGGTGATTTGCCTTAAGATCGTAATTTACCTTTACACCTATTTGTAGTCATCCCTGTTATTTAGGGAAAGCCCTGGCACGTACTTTCATTAAATATCTCTTGACAGAATTGGCTAATTTGCTCCATTCTTTCATTATTCTGGATAGCAAACAATCTCCTTTAAATTGGATACTGCTGCGTTCATGGAGATTATTCCCTGTTTTAAGTTAAGCTTAATACGAAAAATACATTACTGAACCTATGCATGACAAAAGTGCATGTCTGAAATGCATGAATCACTGTTGGAGACATCCTGTAGGTGCTATTAGAAACAGCTTAACCATCACTTGTTTAAAAATGATCCCTTTGGTTAGTTCCCCAATGCAAATCACATAATAGAATATTTTACAAATAAGGAAATAATAACATAATAATAACATAATTGAATGCCACACATGGCTCCAGTGATGGGAGGTGCTTTTAGAAATATGTGGGTGATGTAATGACTTCCGTTGTGTATACTATTCTAATCTACTGCTCTTTCCAATGTTCCATTGAATGTGTCTTGCATGTTCCTGTATTTTGTTTCTTTAGTTATTGTGATTATGTAGTTATACGCCTTGCTGCAAGCCAGCTTTCCCATTAGAGACTATAAAACGTTGAGAACTTGACCACGTTGAACTTTTGAACTTCCATATGACATGTGCATGCAAAAACATACTGAACTGTCCCAGGATATCAGTAGCTCAAACCATCAAATTCAGACACTCCTTTTTGTCCATACATACATTACAGATAGTCGCAAGCCTATACTTGAAAAGCATCTCTCATCTCACAAATATGTATTATAGCGTCGCACGACTCCAGCGCACAAACGTCCATGTACTCGGACAGAAAAACTTTGTCTCAAAGTCAACTTTCGTAGCATGGAAAGAAAGAAAAGAAAAGGAAAAGTCATGCAAGGCAAATATCACACAGCGCTGATTCACCGTGTGACCAAATACTGAGCCCAAGTTGGGACTAATGAAGTCTTTAATTTGGTTATAGTTTATTAATGTCAGAGACACTCCGCCATTAATCATATTACAACGCCCCTGAGTGTGTGTGTGTGTGTGTGCAAATGTGGGTATATGTCAAGTCGATGTGTGTGAATGTGTGTCTGTGCACCAGTGGATGTGTGTCTGTGTGAGCATATGCCTCTGTGTTTCTGTGTGTGTTTACATATGTGCATGCGTATGTGTGTGTGTGTGTGTGTGTGTGTGCGCGTGCGCATTTATGACAAGCGTGTGGCCCTCCACCAGCAATAATATTGCATACATTTTAAAGGACCGTCATTATCGCCATGGGTTACCCCGCGGCCCCCGTCACAAACCCCACAAACCATTTTCATTCCAAACTCATTAATATGCAAACTTATTCAAATGAGATTGTAATTAAGCATCTACTGAGTGGGAACCCTTTTCATGATAATTTATGATAAACTCCTCGCCACCTTTGATTGAGATTGATTCTTGGCGCAGGGAAGCCGACCTGAATACAAAGCTACACCTGAGAGACCTGGAGGGAGAATAACACTTTTAAAACAGCAAACTTATTTCATGGCTGATTGTGCCACAATCATCTTGGAGGAGTAACAAAGATCTATTCGAATAATGCATTCCCACTGTGCTGTCGATGTGCTCAGCCTAAAAAAACGTGTGCATATCTGCTCTTGGTATCTAGTTGACAAAATGATGTGTGGGCTTTTTATTTGCAGGAATAGAGTTTGCCCACATTTCTAGGCATAAATTGTTTTGTTATAAGGTAAATTCATAGTATTCATCATAGTAAGTAGTATCAAACTGATGTAAGTTATGTGAAAATAGGTATTTTAAGGGGAGTATAAATTGATGCTTTTCTGAAAATATTATAGACATTTTGTTCATATTGGTGGTTGTTGGCCTTATGGTGATCATCTGGAGGTCATTGTTTTATTTTCCATGACATCACTATTATATCTGTGTATGACAAGCTGTCCATGTTGCATGTGCAGCCTGGTCTCCTGAAATTCCGTGAAATGAGCGCAATGTCTTGAAATGCAAATAATGTGCTCTGTGCAGGAAAAGTCTGACAAATGCGTTTTCCCACCGTGAAAGGATGACGTGGAGGAGACACGACTAGAAACAGGCAGTAGTTTAGCATTGAAAGTAAGGGGGGCTGGATAGACGTATACACTTGCCTTCAACACCGACGACCCAGGTTCAATTCCCAACTCATATCAAGACGTTTTCTACTGAGTGAAGTTTTAATTTTAATTTTGGTATGTGCAAGGATTGTTGAGATCAGCTGTTCTTGACCGGTTTAGCATTGAGGCCCAAATGTAACCTGAAGTACAACCCAAAATATCAGCAAAGATGATAATTCATTTACTAACTTATTCTTAGTCCGCGACCTCGTCAGGATAGCTTGCGACCCACTTCTGGATCCCAACTCACCAATTGGAAAACACTGGTTTGGATGCAGATGGTAATAGCCTTGGTAATTAACACTAGCTGAGTACCTGGGGGGATAAAGAGTAGGGATGCATTGTTGTTTGAGGAACAACATCAAAGAGAGAGGTAGTCTCCAGCAAATGATAGTTGTGTAATTGCCCTGCAGTACCTGTGAGCATTATGGCCATACTCTCCAAGCTAGTTAGGAGCCCCAGGTGAGAGCGATGAAGAGAACAGTAGGGCTGGATCTCTGCATCCCCTGTAGTCCACACACACACACACACACACACACACACACACACACACACACACACACACACCTGCACAAATTGGATAGAAACTTTGGGATCAACATCTGAAGTGCTTTTGTATTTTCAAAAGTATATTGTTTATTGGGGTCAGAATGATTTAGGGGTGGGACTTGGGATGAAACAAAAGAAAAGTGCTGTTTGTTTGTGCAACTTCAAACTAGTTAGCATAGAGAATAAATCAATATGGTCTTCTCTGCCAGCAGTGTTTCTTTATTGTTATGTATTTAATTATTTTTGTTTCCACAGGCCAATGTTGGATGGTTAGTATCCCGTTTTCTTACCACACCATACAAGTGTTGCTGCAAGGGAGTAAAGTAAGTAAGTGAGTCTCGTTTGAGTGCCAGCGTCTTTTCTCCTGTTTGTGTGGTGTGAAACAGCTTAGGGTGTTCAGATACATCCGCTGGACAGAATGACAGTCCATCACAGTGGCTTTGGTGTGTTTGGTGTGCGTACTAGCAATGTAGTAATATGTGTAGACCTGCTAATGTCATTTTTCCTCTCATTTGTTATATATTGCATGTATTGATGTTTTTTATAACTTAATTCATACTGCACACATTTCAATTTTTTGACATAAGCTACATGCAAACACTGTCAACTGTTAAAACTTTTACTGAGTAGACTTGTTCTTAATAATACAAACCCTGTCCCAGTCGTTTAATAAGAAAATGTGAAGCCAAAACATCTTCCCAAATCTACTCTATATCTAACAATGGCAACATATACTTACACACTAATATTTCCATGCCATATCCCATTTATAAGCACTTAACCCAGCTATGAGAAACCTTGAATATTCCGATATTATCTGAGATACTGATGCATGTAAACATGTTATCCCATTTACCAGGTTAACCAGGTTACTTGAGATACCCGGTTAAGAACGGAAAGCTCTGTGCATTTAAATGTAGCCACTGATGACTATAATTAAAGTAAAATGCCCATAGAATAAGTTGGGTACACTTTTGTAAACCAGGACTACGCTACTGGAAACCACTGCCAGCTAATGCCAAAGTCATGCAGTCTGAGAGGAATTCAATCAAAAATTCTCAACTTACTTCAAGGTCAACTTCATGTCAATAAATATTGTGGGGTTTTTTTTACTTTGTTGGTCAGGTGTTTTTTAAAAAGTACAATAATGTGCATGAATTAAGTATAATATAATGAAAGAACATAAAATAAAAAAGTAGAAAATGTCTTAAGAAGACATTTTTATTTTCAAGATGTCTTGAGACATGTCTGAGATGTCTCAAGACGTCTCAAGACATGTTGATGGCTGGGAATGTTACTCTTGGACTGAGTTGACTCAAGGTGAGTGAATGCGGCTAAAAGTTGGGCATTGAGAGATCTTTTCAATCTCACATGGAGGAGGAGAGCTTTTCTTTTACATTACATTACATTACATTATGGCATTTAGCAGACGCTTTTGTCCAAAGCGACTTACAATAAGTACATTTTGTCAACAGTATCCAAACCAACCATATATCACAGTTTTCATCAGCTAAGCATTCAATAGGAATAGGTATGGCTTTGTGCTGAATAATACCTGAATCGTGTCTTCTAAGACTCCCTTAGGAACAATTAGAATGGGAGCAATGAGACAACATTTTTAAGATTACTGTAAGACAAAATTACCATTGCTGGGTGTCTCTTTTTGCCTGATTTATGGCTCCTAAAATCCCTTAGGAGCAATAAATGATTATGTAAATGAGATGCTTAAAGTCTTGGATTTTCCCTTTTAAATGTGAAGCAAATACCGTAAATCATGTTTTATTTTTTGGTTCTCCAACAGCAGATATCGTACTTCAAAAAAATATAAACAAATACTGCCTCAGGAGTTCTGTCTATTAATGGGATATTGAAGCTGTCATTTTGTTCTGAACAAGTTAAAACAAGGTAAACATCATTATACTTGGTTCACCACTAATGATCCATCTGTTCAATCACATAAACCTCTATGAACTAATATTTAGTGCCACTATAAAAATAGCAACCTGCCAGTACCAAAGAAATCATATAAATTCTAATAACAGCAATAAAAAGTAGAAATTCATGCATACCCAACCTGAGTCCAAGCTGTGGACATTTTCTACAAACACAATAATGCTATGAGGGAAAGCAAATAACCGATGTAGTGTCTCAAATAACATTGCCTGAAAGCAAAACCTTACCTGCATTTGGAGAGTGCCATGTTCCTAATGTTTTTTGTTTGTTTTTTTGCACACGTTTGTATGCCTCTCTTTCACTATTTGCTTGGGTTATATTTCCTCCATGTGTGAGCTTGTGCAGTCATGAGATTTATTTCTTAAGGCAAGTATTTTGATGGAGCCCCTCAAATTCCAGGAGACCTTAAAATAATCTAGCTTTGAAAACTTACTGGGGTTTCATGCTCTCATTTTTAGAGACACAGAAAATGCAAGACTGGTCACCTGAAATGTTGTTAAATGTTGTACGAAGGACCCAATGTAATGTGTGACTGCTTTGTACGATATAATGTACCGTGAACTACCAAACAAAGACATACAGAAGACAGACTTCTGAAGACTTTCTTTCTTTCTTTCTTTGTCTTTCTTTCTTTCTTTCACTCCCCTGGTTAACACTGGACTTGGTGTTGCCGTGGCCAAGGTCAGCCAAGTGAATGCATCAAGCTGTGAAGTGATAAAGCATTTGTACAGGACATATTGCTTTTTATGACACTCAACAAAGACAGCCGGGCCAACAAAGACACCAATGCTCTGACCTTCCATGCATCTCTGATGAGACAATTGATTTTCCTCAACTTTCTCTTTTCAGATTTTTTTCCCCCTCGTGCAGGAAAACGTTGCCTCCATAGATTGATAAGAAAGGTTTGACAGACGAGCTTACAGTGGTATTGTATTGATCATTGTCCAAAGAGGTAATTGTTATTGGATGTTTAGCTGTGGGAGGCCATGGCCACTGACAGAGAGACCTTGAGCAAATATAGTGAGGTTGTGAGGGGGAAGTTGACTCAGTCAGATTCACATAATAATCTCTGATATGACATCAGAGATTAGAGTTTTGTTTATCTTTCCAGCGTTGAGAGAGATTTGTTAATTTTCATAAATCTAGATTAAACTGTTGTGTTCAAGATCATAAGAATAATGGGTATTCTGTTGAATATCGGCACAAAATATCAGTATCGGCAGCTTCAATCCAAAACAAGGCGACAGTAAACATGTCACCTTGTTTTGAGCTGTAATTTTAGTTCCCCCTTGGGCCAATCAGTGTAATTTTGAATGCTGGAACGCAGCGGTGAGGTGCATCATTTTGCCAAAATCGGATCAGTGGTGTCTGAGATATTGCACATGACACATAGATGAGCGAACAAATTATGTAGCCAGTAACTGTATTGGCCTTCAAAAACCCATATTGGTCAAACCCTACTCTATATATACTGAATATTGCTTGCCATGTTTGAAATGCTCCACAAGTACAAACTTTATTCATATAATACATTTTAATTGTAATTTTCTTTATTGTCACATATGCCCAGAGTACTGCACACAGTGAAATTCTTTCCCTTTGACACAGCCAAGCCAAATATGCCACTCAGAGTCAATGAAATGTCGACCCAAGTCTGGTCTTGTCTTGTCAAGTTTACTGCTTGTACAAACTAGGAAAAAAAACACCTACAGAAGTAATTAGACTGTTGAATTCATTGGGATGAGGCTGTTGAGTGGATGCAAATTTAAAAAAAATCACAGTTACAGTTTCACAATGCAAATCCAAACGTGTATGTTTTTTCATGTAGTGCGGCCTCTTCAACGCAATGTTTGCATGAAACAAAGCAAATTACAGTTAAACAGCTACATGTCTCCAATTTCCCCTTGCTGGGCCACATCAAGAAACGTAAGGACTAAATGATGTTTGGTTTGGGGTTTTACATTTCAATTTAGCCCCAGGCCTGGAAGCCATTAAGGCCTAATCTGAATCCTGGTCAGTGCTTGCTCCCTGGAGCAGAAAGTGTGGGTTTATTAGCATCAAATCATACAGCACTGAGAGTACACACACACACACACACACACACACACACACACACACACACACACACACACACACACACACACACACACACACACACACACACACACACACACACACACACACACCGGCATAGACCCAGCCTATGTCCAATAATGGCAAAACAGCATCTCATTACTGGCCATTAGATTTGTATTACTTTCATTTGAACTGGCAATACATCTCATATTCATAAACGGTACAAAGCCTCAACACGAAATAGTGACACAGCTGCATGATGGGAGCTGAGGGACGAGGCCAGGAACAAATGATACATAAAATGAAACAGTTTGGAAAATGCCGTTTCTGATACGGGGGCAAGATGTCCGTACTTACTGACACAATGTAACACCCACAAATGTGCAGACAGGTATGACTAGGTAAGCCTGTATAATTAAGCACATAAATACATCTTTCTTTCTTTTTTTAACGTTGAGTGACTTTTGTCAAAATATTTGTCGGCTTGAAGCCAAAACGTAAATGTATGTTGTGTGTGAGAGTGAGAGAGAGAGAAGTGACGGAAGGGTAAAAACTCCTCCATCTCTTTGGCACGGCGTCCATATTGAGTATCTCTTACTGATGGACACAGCACATTAACTGGCTCATTATCAGCCTCCCACCATATGGACTTGGGCCGGGGTGGGTCAGAGCCGTGGCCGCCCCGATCTGCGCTAACCCCCCTAATTAGGACAATTATGCCATCTCCATCACGAGGGCCAGTTACACAAAATGGTGTCGCGCCCTCGCCGAGATTGGTGTCACCGTGCCCAGACTATGAGAGGCGGCGAGAGGAATCCGCGGTGTCGCTCGCCAGGCACTGCCGAGCTCACAGAGCAATTACCCCGGGTGAGAGGTGGCAGAGTTGGAGGGGGAAAGAGAGAGAGAGAGCAAGAGAGGGAGAGGTCTGACGAAAAAGAGAGAAATCGAGCGAGAGAGAGAGAGTGGTAGAGAGGGGAAGAGAGAGCTAGGCTAGACCCTGTGTCGCAGCGAGAGATTGCAGTGTCACACATGTTAATGTAGGTGACTTTTGGATCGACTGGGTCTGAGGCTGTACAGCGATATCCTACTGTACAGTGGACCATGTTTTTGTTTATTCTTTAACCTTTCTTTAACCAGGTTGGTCCTATTGAGATTACGAATCTCTTTTTCAAGGGAGCCCTGGCTAAGATCGCAGCATCAAGTTCAAGTTTAAGTTCCACCTTTTTTGTCCCAGTGGGCAATTGCTTTCACAGTGGCAAGCAGCATGAGACCACCATCATCGTCATCAACATCATCATCATCATGGCATTACGACATGATCGACAAACAATCATGGCCTTCCTCCTCCTCACCAACATGTAGGAGGTCAGTAGGGATAACGGATTCCTTACGCCCCTTTTTTCTTGGTAGTAGCAAGACTGAACCTGAGCCAGAAGGTTGTACCTTTAACACAGAATGTAAGGGACGGGCACAGTCACAGATGGTGGCATTTGCTTTATCCAGACATAAAACATAAAAGTTGCAGAAAGACAACATTCAAATCCCAGGCATCCCAGTCCACAAGTCCTTATGGGTCACTTGTATGGGCCAATCACCTACCGAATAAATGAAAAACGTATTGGGACTGCCTTGTATTGATGATATACAAGTATACATTTGTAAAACATGTTGGGAAAAGATGATGCAATTAAAAGTATTCCTAAACCAATTAGATATAACCTCAGTTAATGACAGGTACTCAAAGATACACCGTAGGCCCTGTGGTGCAACAATTAAGCCACATTCATTATACGCGTTGTTCCATTGATCTTTACAGAAACAGCGTACATGACTTCGAGCTCATCTTCACTCCAAAGTAGACCCAGTTTTCTCCAGTTTTCCTTATGACTACCTGATGTTCAACCAGTGATGTTTTATTTTCTCTCTCTTACAGCAGAGTCTTGAGTCTTAAATTAGGCCCTAAGGGTGCCTGTGGATCGATAGGCTCACTGCAGGTGCATACCAACAGGAACAACAAGAGTGGGCACTGTCCTTCTCCTTTCATCTGAATAAAACAAGCTTGAATGGGAGCGATGAGTGGAGAAATGTGTGAGTTTGTGTCCACCACCGATTAGAGCGTTCCATGTGTTCCTGCACCCTGTGTTCATTACCCAGGCATGATATTGACCATGTTGTACAGCAAAACGGAGATCAAGCTGGGTTACATCAGGGAAAACAAACTGTTATTGATTTGTATAAGTAAGGTGAATAAGCAGTATACAAGAGGCTGCTTTGAAGGCCCAATCCCTTGTCAGAACACAGCACCACCTCTGGTTCCATTTTATTGGATGTTGCTGTTAGTATTGGCTGCACTGATACTGACTATTTAGAGTATGTATGCACAGGTGAGGTCCACTTCAGTACCATGTTGTAACAAGGGTGTCAGTAAGCCCCGTGTGAGACTGGAATTTATGGTTGAAACCCTTTGCATCAACTACACTAGGGTTCGACTGATATGAGGTTTTTTTGAGGGCCGATACAGAGACTGATATTTTTTAGACTGAAGTCGGCTGTAGACGTTTTTTCACGCCAATGTTCAATATCTATGAATTTTACAATTTGCATGCCAAAAAATTACACATATTCAGTGTTTCCCTCAGAATTTTAATCTTGGCAGGATGGAAAAGCCTCTGGGACCATCATGGGACTCTGAAACCCAGACTAATGATATTATTTTAGGTGGGTTATGTGCTCTTAAAGCAGGGTGACCCACCACATCTACTCAATGGTAGGGGCAACTCTGGGAGGCCTTTAAATTAAGAATTAATTTACAAAAAAACCCATTACTGAACAGTTAAATGAATAAATTAAATCTGCAAAGACAATAACATTTTATTGGAGGTTTTACAGACCAGCTGTGGTCAGGGAGGAACCTCCATCATATGAGATGTGGACAACACTGACTGGCTGATATCTGACACTTAATAACAGGCCAATATATTGGTCTAACCCTAAACTACACAGTATTTATTGTATTCAGAGAATATTCAGAGACACCCAAAGCCTGGGTGAGAGCTGGTATGTCATTGGTGATATCAAGTGGGAACCTCCCATCACAGATGTTTGGTTGAATTAGACCTACAACTTCTCCACAAGGCTCAACATAGCTTCATCATATGATATACAGTATGACTGCTGTCTTAGTTATGAGATATATGAGATGCTTGTGTCCTTTCTTTCCAGCTGAGCCACTGGCTGCTTTTTTAGCTGCTCCAGAAGCAGCCTTCATCATGCTCATGATGATGATGATGATGATGATGATGATGAAGAAGTGCATTTTTGTAGTCTTTGGTAGACTGAGCAGTAACATGATACAGTTAAACTTGTATTAGCTGTAAATGGTGCTACATAGATATAAATGGTGTTTACATGGGTGAGTTGTAAAGAGATGCTCTAATCTATAAGCATGTAAGCATTTCAAGAATCTGTGTTTATATTTTACAAAACCAAACCATTAATGAATTAATCTGGATTAAATGTATGGTAGAAATTAAATAACCAGTGTTTTCATTCTTAATTTGTCTGTAAATAAATTACATGTGTATGTGTACATATATGAAATACATACCGGTAGATTAAATAAATAATATGACATAATTAAACCTGCCAGGATGGCTAAATCATTCAAGTCGTCTCTTTCTTTTCATCCAAAGTTATGTTAAAACACTTTTCCCCGTAACTTTGTCAAAACATACTACATGGCAATTTTGCATCTTGCTGGCAATTCTATTGATCTTTTGAACTGGCATCAGTCGCTCCAAAAGATATGACGGCGTGTCAAGATAATATATGAGCCAATGGAACTGCATATTACTGCGTATTCCCGCCTCTACTGCTTCCCCATTGGCTATTGGTTATCAAGAGACATTTTCCATGCTCCCCATTGGCTGTACCGAGTAGCGGGAGGGACAAACTTTCAGGAAGTAATGAAGTTATGTTTCTGTTCTGCACAGTGTCATCAATACACAGCTGATAAAGCAGAGGCAGATATATTACCTCCGAATAACTGCTAAGGATTAGTTAAGAGCCTTGTTTCTACAAAAGGGCGCCTGTCGCACGGCGTGGATTCCCTTCGGAGGTCGGTGCAATTCTTTGCCTGTTGCTAGTCAGTTTAACTAGCCTGCTAGCTATTATGGTCAGCTGTTACTTTGGCTGTTTTTCAATCGATCATGGCGTTAAATCGATAACTACTGCGTGTCAGCTAACAGCAGTGGGTTCATTGGTCCTCGGCTGATCTAGTTTCAGCAATCCAGCTAATTTGACTGAATTTCGGCTGTAGTGGCTCGATGTTTACTGTAATGACAGCTCTCCTAATGATAGACCCGACACGTGCCGTTCGCCTGTATGGAGATAACGTCACGCCAAATTCCATTCAAAAGTCTGTCAGTTTTATGTTGCCTTGCTGCTAAGTTGCATAGCTGGTAGACAGAGCATAGCACGAGGCCTTCCCTGAATCGTCACGAGCCACTCTTCAAGTCGGCACACATCCACCACAACAATGGCACTCATTTCAACAATTTCTTACTAAAATACTGTACAGAAAGTTTGTATTTTATTGGAATAAAGTACTGCTTGGTAGATTGTCTATATGCCGAATTTACCAGAGGAACCTAACTATTCGTAAAAGGTCTTATGTTATGTTATACCAGGTAACGTTATGTACGTTTGAGGATAAGCAAGGCCCATTAAATTGGCAGATTTTTTTTAAAGGGCCTGATGTTCTCTTCATACAAAAGAGTCAGCCCAGCAAGATTACATATCATTCTTTCAGTTTTGATTTCAAATCAAACAGTGAGTGTAAGAATGTATCTAGGCCTAGTAAATGTAATGTTAATATAACAGGTGCATTTCTAATTTCTCCATGTGCATCTTCAAGTTTTCCAATATTCCAAGTTTCAGATATTTTCCCTAATATTTTCTCATCCAGCCTTTCCTCAGCTTCCATGGCACCGCCAAGAAAGAGGGCATTACCCAAAACACTACCAGACGGCTTTATACTGACCGACACTGAGAAGAAGAAATGGAGGCTGGGCAAAATCATTGGTCAAGGTGGCTTTGGACTAATCTATCTTGGTAATGAGCACATTGTGTCTGATGCCACGCACACATACATACACACTCTGTCACTTAAGCACATGCATGCACCCAGATGGACAGATTAACTCCCTTTCTTTGTCTGTCAGATACACACATTCATTCAGGGTGATTATGTAGTACAGGTAAAATACACCAAAACTAGCCTGTTTGATTTGGGGATTTGGTTGTGAAAGTAGTGTGGATGAACAGGTTGGATTGCTAAATGAATTTAAATCATTTCCCCATGAGCTTCCTCATGTTTTTTTGTTCTTTAAGCACAAGATGCATCATTTTGTAAATCTGATCATGGTTTTCCATGAAATGTAAAAATCCAAAAGGGCCTTATCTGGTCCAAAAGTGATGATTTACCATGACGTATCACAACTTTGTAGCCTGTATGCATGTCCATCTCATTGTCCCCCACTGTCTCCTGTCTTCTCTAAGCCTCGCAGGATGTGGACAGACCTGTTGCAGCAGACGCTGATTTTGTGATAAAAGTGGTGAGTACACACAACTTACCCCATCTTTAATGAGATACTAATGCTTTTTTTCAGTTTCAATATATACTGAGCGAAACCATTCTACTACTCTTACATCCTTAATGTTACTGAATGTTGTCATCCCTTTTTAAATGAAAACATGAGTCTCTTTCTTTCTCTAGTGTTTACTAATGTTGAACGTGTGAGCAAACTGCTCATAGCTTCTAAATACATTTGAAACTTAGGTTAAGCAGTGACACATTGCAACCCCTAGTGTCAAGTAAAAATTTCTCTAAACCAGTGTTATAGCCTTCTGTTGTGGCACTACCCTTAAAGGATAAATCCTTTTCTTATGACTCACGTTCATTTAGAATTGGTGTTGGCTAAATTTAGCAGTTGTATTGGCTATTATTTTAGTTGGCTGTCATTTTGTAGTTGCCATACTATTTTCCTCCTTGTTGCATTTTGTTGGGATTTAGTTTCTGTTATTTGATTCAGTTGCTTTTGTTTGCAATCTTGATTCATTTTACTTTTGTTGTTGCTTGTTTCTTTTGAAATGGCAACACAATATGTAATATTTCTTTTATTTGTATTTTTTAGTGTGCACATACATAAACTCTAATCTCAAATAAAACCATTCATTGTAGTTTGACCTCAAACTGTCACAGACCATAGGAGTAACATATGTAAGTCTTGTTTTAAGCATCACAGTGTAAAGCTGCCAGCTCTGTGACACAAAAACATGAAGTTCTAGCTATCAGTGATGGTAAAGCTGCAGCAGGCAACTTCGCACGTTGGTGGCTCCAAATGGCAGTGAGTGGTAACCGTTTGAAAACTGTTTGAACTTCAATACCCAGAAATTTTGTAAAGCGACGTTGGTAAACTGCACACTCATGTTTACCAACCCGGGCGATCTGTGATGCTTTATACCAAAGGATACCAAAGGGACGAGAGAGGAAAAGATCTAACATTGGAGAGTCCAGCTTTCTCTGGACGGAGCGCTGCTCACTGCTGTTTAGGAGACAGATTGTATTTCACTCTTAAATTTGGATTTGTCACTTCCTGTTGGCAGAGAAGTGACCGTACCCAACACCAGAATTTCATTTGGGCAAATGGGGTGAAGCTACGGCATCTCAGTTAGCGGGGATGAGACGCTGTTCTCTAATTCCCACTTTGTAATTTAAGATGATAAGATGGGTGTATTTTTATAGAACAATTTTGCCTAGAGCAGCTTTAAACTGTGATAATGAAATAGTTCAAGTTAATACTATTTGCTTATATGTGCAGGAGTACCATGAGAATGGCCCCCTGTTCTCGGAGCTCAAGTTCTACCAGAGGGCAGCCAAACCAGAGAGCAGTGAGTAGCACCACCTGTCCAGCGTCTCGGCAGCTCTGTGGAGCAGGAGTGTGTTTGACTGATGAAGTGGCCACAGACGCAGAGGCTTCGTTGCCTGCTGCACAGTAATTAATAAGCCAAAGCAAACATGCACCTCTGTGGCAGTTAGCCCCCCTCTCTGCGCTTGTCTGAGCTCTCGAACGCCATCATTTGGAGAGAGGCAAGAGAGAGGAAGCCATTCACACGTAATGATGCCCGGACCTCCACTGGGCCCCTGACAACCTGCCAGCCTGGTTGAGCGCCAGTCAGGCCAGCCGCCATCAAGCTCCGAGCCAGGCCTACTGCTTTGTCTGTGTGTCTCTGTCTGTGTGCGCGTGTGTGTTTGCACTTGTGGGTTCATACCCTCAATGCTGTAAGATTGATATGTGCATGCGTGCGTTATTACACTGCGTTACTGGGGGACTAATCTGAATTCTGGAACAATTGGCGACTTTTTGTAAAATTTCGAACATTTTGGCCAGGCTTCACCTGGAAAAGGAATGGTGTTGGGGCTTAGAATTGGGGGTTTGGTCAAGGTTAGGGAAAAGGACAAGTTTAAGCATGTAATGGTGAAGGCTAGATTCAGGGAAGGAATTTAGTCAATACAGGAGGTCTGAAAAGTCTGGAATCAATGGGATAGGTAACATTACATTGTTTTTATTGTTGCACTTTCTTCCCCTGCACACTAGTTGTCAGATTGGCTAAGTGGTCCAAGGCACCAGGGTTTCTGGTTTCTGAATGGGGGTGTTGTGGTTTCGAATCCCACTCCTGACAAGCAGTTTTAATACTCGTTTTGTTGGTGGTTTCCCTATAATTCCAGACTTTTCGGACACCCTGTAGAAGGTCCTCAGGACTTATAGTAATGTGTGTACTGTGCGCATTCACATAGTTACTCCTCTCGTAATGTTGTTCCAGTGCAGAGATGGGTGAGAAGCAGGAAACTGGACTTCTTGGGCATCCCGGCCTACTGGGGTTCGGGGCTTGCTGAACATAATGGAATCAGGTACTGTCTTGGCCATCACAAGGTGGATGTCATATTGTCAAAAAGTGATGTCAGTGAGTTAGTTGATGACTGTGTGACAGGTCTGTTCCCTTTTAAGTGCATCATCAGCATTTCCCCTGCATATACTATTAGTTTTGGCTGGTCCTAAACAGACTTTGACCCAAATAGTCTGAGGACTTTCTATTGAGGAGGCGACTGTTGTTGTGATTGGAGCATTTTCTTTTTGATTTGTCTTGTCATTGTCGAGAGAGAGAAAATGTCAACAGGTGCGAAGGCTGCAGCTGATTCGGTTTGTTAAAGTTTATGTAGACAGTGTGGGCAGAACTTGAAAATAAATGTCACTTGTAAAAAATCTTTTAAAAAGTAACCTAGACGACCTGCTCGGCTTTCAAAACAAGGTCAAGCTGGCTTACGGCTGTGTCCACTGCTTGGACCAATGGGCATCAATATTTACATTCACCATGTTGTTGTTTGTCAGGTAAATTCCAGGTGCTTAGCAACTTAACAACGCTGCCTACCCTTGTTTGAGTGACATACCTGGCAACCAATAAAACGTAACGCTCAAATGTTGAGCTCATTCTGATTAGAGCACGTTGTTCAGCTCTGTCTCAGGTTTCTAGACCGCCACCTTCCAGCTACAGCTGGATGGGAGGTCTAGCTCGCTAGGCTAGTTTTCAGTGGCACACCTTGTGGGTTTTTTGTGACCATTGACTTCTTAATCAGTTTCTGCAGTATCTTTGCCTTGCATTCGGGCTTCAGAATAGGTTCCAATTCCAATATTTATTTCCAATATATATTTTTTACAATGAAATTTGTTGTGTGTTCTTAGTTTTCCACTTCCTACCATGAAACCCTCCCCACTGGCAATGTTTTTCTGTATTCTGTTTTCAATGTGAAATGTGTCTTTTTCTGCCTGTCTTAATTTAGGCTAACTCTATGCTAAACTCTTATAGAGGTCTGTGATGAAGCCTATTACAGAAGACGATGTGTAAAAAATATACCTTTTCTCCCCGGCTCTTATTTCTTTACCAATCACTTGGTAAATGAAACACCATTCTAGGGACGGAGTAATATTTTCTGCTTCTAGTGTATGGCTGTGGCTTTGACCCTTGCACTACTTACCAGTAGTGAATGCTTGTAATGTCTGTGATCATATAATTTAAGGTTATTCTGCTGTAGCACTTATTGCAAGTCACTCTGGATATGAAATACTTAAAATGTAAATGTAATTTCTGCAATTATCAGAGCCCAAACCTTGTATTCCCGGGTTTCTCCTGGTTCTTAAGAGTATTCTCAGGCCAAAGAGCCATCTAAATATCACTGGGACTACAGTAAAACCCAGGAATGATTGGGATGTGATTCAGAAAGGAAGGCTTTGACTTTTGATCTTTTCCTCTCCCACTCAGGTATCGCTTCATGGCCATGGACCGACTGGGCAGCGACCTTCAGAAAGTCTGCGAACGCAACGGAGGTCGGCTGAGGATGGCCACCGTGCTCCAGCTCGGCCGAGGACTGGTGAGATCAGCTCTGTGGAGAGCAGTTGACTCTGGTCTTTTTATGTCCATCGATTGGTGATTTACAAAGGAGCTGGAGAGGCTGAGATAGGAACTACTGAAAGGGTCAAAGGGCACTTTAACAGATAATGACCCCTCTTCACCTTAAGGTTGAGTTAATAAATAAGAGCTGAATGGAACATACTTCTACCATTTTGTATTTGCCATATCCATTTAACTTGTTTACCTTGCAGTCATGGAGGATATAGTTCACCCTTACGCAATGGCCATTGTGAGTTATTTAATCTGTTGCTTCTTGTTCTTTACAGACGTTTTCTGTTTGTGTGTGTGTATTCTCTGTCTTGTCCTTGCCAGGTGGATGTACTGGAGTATATCCATGACAACGAGTATGTCCATGCAGACATTAAAGCTGCCAATCTGATGCTGGGTCACCGAGACCCTGAAAAGGTTAGCCTACAGTACATCTCCACTAGTTACTATGCAAGTTCATAGTAGTATGAGGCCTACTCTAATCTATGTACACTTTGTTAAAAATTAAGCTACAGTAGCTACACAAAGTGCTTGCTAAGCATTTAAATGATCAAAGCTGTGCGTTTACAGGGTATTTTACAATGGCTTCAAATGTAACTCAGCCAATTGGAGCAGAGGACCAGAACTATCCATTTTATAAGGATTTCTTTTTTCAAACTAGCTTGTAGTTTTGATAACTCTGAAAAGCCACGTGATCAGTTGAGACATTTATTTTGTTGAATGACTTTGTAATTAGCAACTTGTGTGTGTTGTATTGTGTGCTGTAGGTCTACCTAGCAGACTACGGCCTGTCCTACAGGTACTGTCCTGATGGCGTCCACAAAGAGTACAAGGAAAACCCCAAGAAGGGCCACAATGGAACCATCGAGTACACCAGTCTGGACGCCCACAAAGGAGTCTGTAAGTGTCCGATTCAGATAAGCAAATAAACATTACAGTCAACAAGTACAGATTGTGTACAGTCCCACAGCACATTTGTGGTGATGACATATTGACCTAATTAATGATCTGTTTATTTGAATGTGATCTCTGCTCTCTGGTTCCCTAGTTGATCAGCTGCCTTCATCTCTTCTATGGAGAATACAATAACGTTAGCAAACATAGCTTGTAATATATAATGTATATTCATAGAAACAATGATTGAACAGAAATGTGCTTTATTACAGCCATAACAAGATCTTGCTGTATGTATCACCATACATATAAAAAGTTTTTCCATTATAAATACATTCCTACATTATTAGTACATGCTATCCAAGTGCCGTGTTTAGTGATTTTACATAAACTAATGACTTTCAAATACAAGTAGGCTACATGTATTGAGTGTTGGGAGAAAGGTATGCATTCCCCTGAACTAAACAGAACTGACAGACCTTCAAAAAAATTGCATTAGGAATAGACTGAGGTTCATGGTGTTGTCTTAGAGAGCCCACGCTTGCCAGTATTTTGGTAGTTCGACAGAATCCAGATTAACCTTACACTATGTGCTGTCCTTTCAGTTTGCAGATTCTTCGTTTGTCAATACATGTAAAATAGCCTCTCCGCCCCGCCACCCTCTGCCTCCCTCGGCTGATATTGGGAACACATTAACTGGCAAATTGCCTACATGCTTCCTCTCTTCATTGACCATCGATTCTCCATCCCCAGCCCCCGCTGAATTCCCCAGCGCCGTTTCCATTTAACAATTCCCTAATTAGCTGAAGTCATAACCTGCATCGTGTATTCATCCCCCATTAATTAAGGGCTTTGATGTTTGGTTAGAGCGAGGCCCGGCCCGCAGATAACCTCTCTGAGCTCCACACCGACCAACTCCACTACCCACCGGTTCGATATCGCCAGTGAGCGTGGCTCAGACTGCCTAATCGCCGCACCAGTGTTTCTATCGATGCGTTCGATAAATAAAAGAGGGGCAAAAAATGCCCTGTCAGCGATAATTATCAAACGAAAAGCGTGTCAATTTTTAATATGATTTCGGAAGAGGGAGGGAAAGAACTAGAGAAAGGTGTGCTGTTTGAAAATGCTGATGATCTGCCTTTTTGCTGTTCCAAATGAAGGAATACAAGGTAAATGTTGTATGTAAACGTCCATGTGTCCAGGCAGGAGCAAGCTAATCACTGTAGTTTCAATCACAGATCCATGCTTTATATGAAAGCTCAAACACAGGCACAATCACATACACTAGTTGATAATTTTCCTTAAAAAAAAACCCCATTGTGGACAGCTCTCTCTCATTTCCTCTTTACCTCTAGTATCCTCCCATCATCAACAATTGAATTGAACGAACTGTCAGCTAGGTGAAGGTAATATTAATTGACCGCTCAAATTCTAAGCTTTTTGGATATTGTCATTTTTAATCCCTGCTTTAAAAAAAGGCAAAAGTGGGAGACTACTCTCTAGTGCTGCATGCAGATTATGACCAATGACGAGACCCCTATCTGCCCATCCCTGACCTCATGACACCAATCCCCGCAAAGATGTTGACAGGTTGCCATGGTGAGGTTTGGCGAACGCAACTTGGGAGTGGCAAGCCTTTGAACCCGGAGCTAAACGGTGTAATTATTACCATTCGGTGGGCGTCCAGCGGACAGAAGACCGTCTCGAAACAACAAGACTGCGAAGTAGAAGGGTTAAGAGTGTGACACCGTGGCGCGCTTTAGGGAATCTGAATAACAATAGGAGATAATTATCAACAGCACCGTCACCACCTCACCTCCCTGTCACAAGCATGTGGAGGATGTGTGGAAGGCTCTGTGTGTATGTGTGCGTATTTATGTTGGTGTTGCATATTTGTGTATTGTGCATGTGTGTGTATGTGTAAGCTATTCATGCATGTCCAAATTCCTTTTGAGAGCTGTGTGTGTGTGTGCGCACATGCATATATGTATCTGCGCTGTCCCATGCTATTCCTCATGTGAGGGCAAAATGCATGAAACAGGAGAGCAAACAAACAACTATTGTGAACTGCGATAACATGCCCAGAGCACGTACAGAGGGCAGCACCGCTTAATGTAGTTGTTGATCTTTTTAATTGTTAATCTATTATGTCGCTGTGGGAGTTGCAATACTTTTTCCAGCACCGGTGTCACATGTATTTTTCATCTTTATTCTCCTTCAACTGGCTCTCAGTAGCAATGAAGTGCTCTGTAATTATTTACAACAATGGGAAGCCATATTGTAATGCTGACTTAATGCATACTTAACACCCACAAGGGCAAACTGTTGAGCACCGAAGCAGAGCAAACCCATAGTCAAAGTTGTTGAGATCGAGAAGTGTAACAGTCAACAACAACAGTTTGATATTTGGGGCTAATGTATAGCTGCCACTTTACTCTTTTGTCTCTGCCTGAAGCACACCTTTTTGTTTTAGAAATTATTTGTTCAAAATAGCCATATAAAATCAATTGACGAAGCAGAACAGTCAACACCATTGCCTTTAGAGGGATTTCTCTGCATATTGCATACTCTTTTTCCTGATGGCCTAAATGAAAATGTGAGCTACACTATATCATTTTGTATCTTTTCTTTTAATGAGTTTTACTAGAGCATTTTCTTTGCCTCAGGCCCTCTGAAGGGGGTTCCAATAGCCTTACATTATCTGCCTAAAAGTTGGTTGTGGGCTCTTGGAAGTTTTGAATCCTCCATCTCCATGTAAAAGCAACAAACCTGCTGATGTTGCCACCTCAGACACCGTAAAAGCCAGGGAAAAGCCTTCTCTAGTGGCAGATAACCTCAGCTCCACCTCCAGTCAACCAAACCAACTCAACCTCTGACGCATCAACCAGACAAGCATTGATATGGCTTAATTTACCCATTCTACCACTATCTCCACCATTCTGATCATCCTCATTCTGATCAATAACTTTGCTTCCCTGCTGGGTCCCAGCAGTTTAGCGTTCCTGGCTAACCCCTTTTTTCAGGCACAACACTCCAATTTACTTTCTAGTGGCCATTTCCTCTGTCACCACTCTTGTTGTTTTCTGTGGTTTTGGGCTGTCCTCATCACCACTTCCCTGCTTCCTGCCATTTGTGTTTCAGCCAAACAGCTCTGCACCCACTTTGAAAATGTAATCTGTCGCTGATACTGATGACTTACTTAAGTGTAATCGGTTACATAATCCATTGGAATACTCAGTAATATACTTACCTTCAGTTAAGTGTGGACTACTTTTCCTCCAAAATCCATAGAATATGCAGTTTTAACACTTAATTCCAATTTACAGACTGTATATTGAATAGCGTTATCATCATATGGAACATTATCTGCCATTAACATTTTATATTTCAACAATTAGTTACTATCCTCTGTAATCGGATTACTGCACTCAGTATATGTAATCCGTTCCTCCCCAGCAGTGACCATGCTGCCTCTTTAGACCAGACCGTTGGCTGGGGAGGATCAATGCTGGCCGTGGCTCAGGGAGGAGATTTCTCCCCTCTGATGGAGCCAGTCGATAGGTAATTTCTCCGGAGACGTGCGGCGGCCGTTACAGTATTGAGCTGCTAAAACTCCCCGGGCTCGACCCCTTTGGATGGACTTGGTCCACAAGTATTGATGAACTACACACATTCATGCAGACACTCTCTCTCACACACACTCTTGACTTGTTCTTAAAGAAAGGGCTTAGTACACAGGCAATCACACAACTTTCAGAAATATTTTTCAGTTGTCTATTTTTATTTTATTTATTATTTTAGAGTTTTTTACCTAACATTTCCTAGTTCGTTTTTTGCTCTCTTGTCCTGATCAGATCTCTGAATTGCTGGTTTTTTGTGGTCACAAGAAAAATGTGGACATTGAAATGACTTAGATTGATTGCAATGAATATTTGATTGCAATCATCTCAATAATTAAAGACCTAGGTGTAATACACATATTGAGCATAATAGTTCTTCAAAACACCTTGGTGTAGTGGTTAGCACTGTCGCCTCACAGCAAGGAGGTCCTGGGTTCGAATCCCGGCCGGCCGGGGCCTCTCTGTGTGGAGTTTGCATGTTCTCCCCGTGTTCGCGTGGGTTTCCTCCGGGTACTCCGGCTTCCTCCCACACCAAAAGACATGCATGCTAGGTACTCCTGCCAGTGGCCTTGACCAAAGGCACTGGCATTAGAACTGGAGTTGGTCCCCGGGCGCCTGTCGGGCTGCTCACTGCTCCTGACTAGTTAGGATGGGTTAAATGCAGAGGACAAATTTCGTGTATGTGTAAAAAATTTACATGACAATAAAGGATTCTTCTTCTTGTACACACCTAATCCATAAATATGTACGCTTTGCATAGCCTCTCCAACGGAAGAGCAATATCTTGAGGCATTTCAAATGAGAGAATCTGTTACAGCTTTATTCATTCCATCTTTGCATTGCATTGTGTCAAAAAGGCTCTGAGGTAAAAATTTAGACACTGGACATGTAACAAAAAATTTTGTCCAACTGTAAAGCACTTAGTAGAAAGAGAAAAAAGGTTAAATATTCCTTTTCTTTTTTCCTGCTGGTTTGATGATTGGATGCAGGCAATGATTTTCTCTGTGTCCCCGAAGGTTGGGCAGTTAAAAATGAAAAAATGCATTCTGGTGGCTAGAGATGACCTGCATATCACTAACACACACACACACACACACACACACACTACAACAGGGGTCAACAGTACACTATTGTTGACTTCTGTAACATGTGGTAGTGATTTGGACTCAGACATTTGTATGTTTTACTACCTGACTCCCTGTCCATGGGGGGAAAGAAAGGAAGAGAGAGGTATTTTTTTGTTGGTGAATACACAGGTTACTTGGCGGTCGTCTGGATCATGTCAAAGGCCACGGAGATCCAGTTTCTTGAAATAGGCCACTGTAGGAGGAAACAACCCAATATGTCACCTCCTCTACTCCACAGAACGTTTTGTCTAAGAGAGAGGGAACCAGCCCCAGCTGAGAAAACAAACTGCACCCCCATGATCATCGTCATAATCATCCTCTGTGCTCCCGCTGTCATTGTGTTTCAGCTCAGTTCACACAAACAGCTCCTCAATCAAAAGCAGTCTACTTTTAGAACTGGTTGTCATCTTCCCTGGATTTCGTCAACCGCCATCTTCAAGCCAAATAAATATATCCTGTTGTTCATACGCGAGACATTGCCGTTTTGAGGTGAATCGGGTATTTCTGCTGCAAAGTTTTTTGGCTGTTTCTTTCTTTACCTCTGTTTGTTTACCTCCATTTCCACATTATTGAGTATGTTTACATGCACACCAATACCCCGATTACTGGTAGTAATCAGCTTAAGGTATTTCGATTACGTTTACATGGTTAGAAGGAACGCAATTTCTGTAAAGGCCCAAAACGTAATAATTGACCATAATGTAATAAAATCAAATGTAATAAAGCCCATAACATAATAAAAATCCAATAACATAATAAAATCTTGAACCTGTAACGTAATCGCATTTTTGCCCATAGTAATAATAACTTTATTGACCATTTATTACATTACAGGCCTGGTGACCATTTTTGGGCTAGATAATGTAATAAGATTGAACAGTAATGTAATAACTCACCAAAATGTATGTGCTACACTTTTTGGGGGTTTTGTGGTACTTTTTGTTACATTGTGGTATGTGGTACACCTTGTGCCAGTTTGATATGATTCATGGCATGCTTTGGTGTGTGCTTTGTGGTACTTTGTAGTACGTTGTGGTTTGCTTTGATGATACTTTGGGACACTTGGGCATTTTATGATACTTTGGTGCTTTGGTGTATTCTGGGGTACTTGGCAATACTTTTTAATATGCTTTGCGGTACTTTATGATACTTTGTGGTAGGGCTGTGCCATATATCGTTCACGATAATACCGGTATAAATTTGTACACGAAAAAAAAGTGTCATATCATGATATTAACGATATAGCGGCGTGATGACGTGTTGACACATTTGCTAGCGCGCATAATAGCCTACAGCGTTCTCGTCACCAGAACGATACAAGCATGGCTGAAAGCCAGAGCAGCGCGTCAGCTTCTGAGGAGGATTTAGTAGAAGAGGTCAGACCTCCAACAAACCACAATCATTTGCAAAATATGCAAGAAAACGGTTACGGCTAAAGGTGGAAACACAACAAACTTGTTGAAATCAAGGAAGCAGAGGAAGTTGAGGAACACATGGTGAAGCGTGTTAAAAAAGTGCGTGTGGGATTATTTCATCCCGGAGACACTGAGTTGTAAATTGTGCGATACTGCTCTGCAATTTTCCAGCAGCATTGGACCAATTTCTACACAATTCAAGACATTTCCAATCAGTCTACAGCGGTTTGTTATTGTAGACATATATAACGTTACCACATG
>OMLI01018223.1:0-10890 GCA_900302605.1 Rondeletia loricata
ACATGACACATAGCAGTCCGTCTGGATACTAAACAGAGACACGCAGCGCTCCTCCACACTAAGCTAACACAACTGTGACACAACGCAGATTGACAGATACACACACACACACACACACACACACACACACA
The DNA here is from genome assembly GCA_900302605.1 of Rondeletia loricata. NCBI lineage: Eukaryota > Metazoa > Chordata > Actinopteri > Beryciformes > Rondeletiidae > Rondeletia > Rondeletia loricata. The sequence goes on from OMLI01018223.1 coordinate 132, forward strand.
CACACACACACACACACACACACACACACACACACACACACACACACACACACACGCACACGCACAAACACACAAACATACTGTACTAGGACATTCCATAGACTGACATTAATTCTGTAACCCCTAACCCAATCTTAAAGTCTACCCACTGCTTGTCCAACCCTAACCCTTAAAAAAATCCTTCGCCTCTCTAGATTTGTCTAGCAGTTCAATCATGTGTCGACTATTTTGGGTTTTCTGTTCTTGTTGGATCCCACAATAAAAACATACCATGAACATACCATACCCCTAACAAAAACATAGCCCAATGTATATGAAACACCTGGGCCAAATCAAATGCGTTCTTTGTACCACTATAATCATTTGGATAATTAATAATCACAATTAAATACATGACAAAGAAAAGACTGAAAATATGGCAGTAATACATACCAGTCCAACTGGGAAATGGAGCTCTACAAGAATGTGATGGATAAAATCAGCAGTGGCATTACAGCTGAACAACTGAAGATATTTTCAAGTTAAGTCTCAGTGGTGTCATTATGACAAAATATGGCTAGAGTTGGTAACTTGTATCTCTGTGCTTGATAAGGCAATTCAAGTAGAATTTCACAATGTACGCAATAGATTTGAGTTAATTCAGTTGATCCTGACATAATATGTGATGATAATTTGTCTGTAATTCTCATTGATAGACTTGAGTGAATGCTTGGAAACATCTCTTAATCAAGAACTAAAACCAAAACAGACTCTTGAAAAGAACTTTGGGTACATTTGCCACTGAGCCATATCACTATATCACTTAAAATAATTATATATAATACTAATTAAATACATAACATTTTTACTGGAACCCATACAATTTGATCCATTATGTGTGTTAATGTGGGAGTAATTTGGTGTAATAAATCAATAGATGAGCTCTGTGGCTCATTGCTCCTGAAATTGACCTCTTATGTTCGGCATTTACAGTAGAGTTGTCCCTCATATTTAATCACATCAGTGTCAATATCATTAAATTATGTGATGGAAGATGTTTCTTATTACAGTAATAAATCATGTGTCATGATAGTCTATCTATTTGGCATAGACATGCATTCATGGGTCACCTCAAAAATGCATTGAACAAATGCTCCCATGCATTTTATACTATCATTCTGAAATATAACCCACAATGGACAATTACAAAAATCAGCACTAGACTTTCACATGCTAAATGACCCGTGCAACTGGTCCTCTTGCCCGACCATTAATTATAGTTTTCCAGAGATATAGATTATGCAGTACATGCATAATGTTTACTGTAATGTGTAATAAGACTGGCCATGTCCAGTCATGTCGTCAAACTTGCTAAAGGTCAGTTGTCACCACCCCATCCAGCTGGAGCAGATGCTGATGTTGCAGTCAGCAGTGGACTCAGACCAGGACAGTGTGTCCGCAGGCCACCTGCAATTGCAGAACGAGGAGAGAGCTTACAGACGTAAACTGCAGGCCTATCAGGAGGGCCAGCAGAGACAGGCCCAACTTGTTCAGAAGCTGCAGACCAAGGTAACTGGAGGTGGAGTTCAGAATTCAGACATCGTTACATGGAAATGTAAGAAGTGAAGTTCACCTCGTCTCAAATTATGTACTATTATGTACCTTATGTTTGTTTTATGCCAGGTTCTTCAGTACAAGAAGAGGTGTGGAGAACTAGAGGAACAGGTGCTGGAGAAAACCTCAGAATCTGAGAAGCTAAGATTGTTGGTAAGTCACAGGAGACTGTTGTAGTGGATTCACTGTAAAAAACAACAACTCATTAAGCTGTTTTTGTGACAGCATTAGGTTTTGCAAATAGAAGTGTAGTTCCATAATTACAACATGTTTTTCCTGACAAAGATGATGGTAGTAGTACTTAGTCCATAATCACACATCAGTAACTCTGGCTCCTTCCAACCATCTTTACAGTATGTACAGTACCATCTACAGTATAGCATTGCTAATTTGAACCTGTGACATCCAAACTGACCTAAAGTCTAATGGCATAGAGTGGTTTAGATTGGTTCAGTGATGATCTAAATCCCTCCTTCATGCTTAATTGTTTGAATTCCATTGTTTATGCATGCAATTAAAGGCATTTCAACAACCAGTAAGTGAAACGTGAAACAATTGAAAAGTAAAACATGCACTTTCCATGTTTTGAATAAGTTTTGCTCTGGTATTTAAATGTGTTTCATTCATCCAAATATTTCACTTGGCTGAATGGCCTCCACAGAGCATTTGCATTAGCGGGATTCTACTGTAAATATGTTGTTCTATAAATAGTAGGTAACTGCTAGCTTACTACTGTAAATGCCCCCATATACTGAAGTGTTATCAGTAAGCCAGTGAGAGGTGTTGTTTGTGTTCAGCTGCAGGCCCACCTGGACTCAGCCCAGCGTCAGCAACGGACAGAACAGGACCTCAACATGGCTATCCAGAACAAGTCTGCACAGCTGGAGAAGGAGCAGAAGAGGTGAGCACTGGGTGCCATGCAGTGCAGGTAGCCAGGGTACCCAGGCAATAAAGAAACTTTTACAGACTCTGTAGTGGCAAGCAATACATACTAGGGTGTTTTAGGAACAAAATGCACAAACTTTGGAATCCAGAAATCAGAAAACCCACACCAGCAGGGAGTCTCTATTTGGATGCAGACTCAGAGCAAGCCTGTTAGAAATTTGCTCCCGTATTTATTTTTCTGTTTCTTGTTGAGAAGCACAAAGCAAGCCGAAGTATTTCTGAGAAATGTGTGGAGCAGAGCTATTCCCAGCAGTTCTCTGGGCTTTCCTGCTGTTTTTCCCTGCCCAGGCTGCAAGGAGAGGTTTGGGGGAAGGCAGAGCCTGGCCTTGGTAGATAAACTCAGCATCCAATTAGTCAGAGTAAATTAGTGGGACCATGTTGGTTCTCTTCTCCAAAGCATTTTAACGATGCCTCACACTAAGTGGGGGCCGACCTCTGCAACTGATGCCAGATTTTAAAGCCCTGTGATTTATGGAGCTATGGAACTCTAATTGAAATGGCCATGGCAGAAACCATCCTATTTGCCAGAGCCTGATCATTTTTACTGCCTAGGAGCACCACTTACTGCAGAGTTACCAGGCACTATGCGCTTAAGCACTTTTTTCAACTGTCATGTAGAGACTAGGTCTAAAACAATTAATTACCTGTTTTGTGTATTATTGGGACAATTTAACCCCTCTTTCCCCTCTTTCCCCTATTCTCAATTCCCTTTAAGCACAGTCTCATACTGTACATGCAAACATTGGTTTGGCTCCCCCTCAAACAGATAACTGAACATGGAAAACTGGCACGCTTTACTGTAACAGGGTGTGTGTGCAGTGTGAGAATGATGTAAACATTTTTGTAAATGACTCTACAAGCAAATCTGGTTGAAATTAAGACTGAGTTGACACAGACTTTATAAAACTGTCACACATGTTCACCCTGTAAGCGTGGCTGGCAAGGGTGGATCTAAAGCTAGGATTATGAGGCCATAAATGTAGGAGTGATATAGTGGCCGCATGAATGAGTTCAGTTGCTGAGGTAGGGTTGGAGGAGGGTGTCACGACAGTAGTTGTCAGGTGAGGGGTGCCAAGGAGCCTCTCAGTGTAATGAGGCTTGTTTTCCCTAGGTGTGCCAGCATCAGCCAAGTCAACTCTATGCTCCGGGAGCAACTGGAGCAGGCTGGCACTGTCAACCAGGGGCTGACAGAGAGCTTGTGGAAGGCCCGCGAAGACGTGGAGCTGAGTGACACCCGTCTACGCAGAGAGCAAGAGGTGAGAAGAACCACAAAAATGAGGAGGTTGAGTCAGAAAAATAATACAGAAAGCTCAGGTTAATCCCTTTCTGTACAGAGATTGTGCAATTAAATTCCCGTTGAGTTCACATGGGGTAGGAATTCCAGTTTCGTCAGTTCATTCTCATTCTTTCTTCATTTCATTGCTATGATTTTTGAGCTGTTGTTTCCTGTGAAAACATTCCAGCTGCTGAGAGGAAGGAAAATTTTGCGCAAACAATCTGGCATTCATGCTGTAAGTGGGCTACATCTGTTGATACAGGGAAATCCAATTGTTTGTATGTGTGCCAGTGTGTGTCCAAGAGTGTCAGTATTATATCTGTTTGGGATCACAATAAAATGAGAGGTGCCACAGTGTGCTGAAAGCAACCCTTACCACCCACCCTCCAGTATCCAGTCCCCTTGTTCCCTGTTTCTCTCTCCAGACGTGTGCCTCCCGGCTGGGTCGCGACCAGGCCCGTGTCAGAGCACTGTGGCGCCAGGCCGCCTCCCTGCGGAACACTTTCACCCAGCTAAGGACTTTCACTGACAGGTGAGCATGGCGCACTGCCAGAACCCCTCCAGCAACCCAGGATTCCACAAGCACCCCCACCTTTCTTCTGTCTCACCCTCGACACTCCAACCACAGCCATCTATCCCAGCCAAGGATCAAAGTGGAGTAGGTCAACAGGGTCGCCTGCTCCCCTGCTCATTGTTTCCTCGCTGGGGGACAGATAGCTTAAGGTGCCTCTGCTCGCTGTTGGAGTCATCCATCACGACAAAGCTTGAACCCTATAAGACTTGGCTTATGTCATGTCGAACCACTGTGAGAAGTATTGAGGAGTAATTTGCTGTGATCATGTCGGGGGCTCTAACTTAAACAGGAGACACTTCAAAGTGAGCTACAATCCTGGAGCTTAATCACTACAGGCATCCATTCTGTTCAAATACACACAGACTGTTTTTTAATTAGACTGATGGCTCACAACTGTAAAAGTGAAAACAGCATGTCCTGTTTCCTTACCCTTTCAGATCTTTTACTTGTTCTGTAACATTCTGTCAACCTTGATGCACTTGTCTCTCCTACAGGACTCTCTCTGATATGCGTGGGGAGTGTGTCATTGCCAGCCGCCAGTTGCAGGTTGCCTGTATGAACCTAGAGGCCAGGGTAACGCAGGAGAGCTCCTCTAGTGGCATGGAGATGTCAGCACTGGAAAGGCAGCTGAAGGACAAGCTTAGGGAGGCCATGCAGCTTCAGGGTCGCTGGGATTTAGAGAAAGTCGAACTCAACTCCAGGTACGGTCATCTCCTAATGGGTGTGTTCACAAGAGGCTTGTTTCCTGTGTGGCGTGTCTTCTTTTTCAAATATGTCATGCAGGCTCATGCAACAGACTTTTGAGTCACTGTTAGCTGATCAGGACTGTATAAAGGAAAAGGCATTATAAACTGAACTAGACATTTTGGACTCGAGGTTATGTACAGTGCAATTCTTTGATCAATTTCAGAATTCAGATTATTTCTATGATTGACAGGGGAGCCTAATTTGATCCCTTAAATGGAACCCCAGAACAGACTTTGATCATTAAAACTACTGCACACCAAGATATTTTCAGTGAACTACTACTGTGGTAATGATATAGGGGGGAAAAGCCTTTTGTATCGTCTCCTGTGCACTTCAGCCAGAAGACCTCAAGAATATCAATGCAACTGACAGGAAGTCTTTATATTCTGAACCTCAATTGGCTTTTGATCTTATCAAAAGTCATTGTAATCCCAGGGATTCTAGCTCTGCCCTTATGCAGAGAATATGATAGTGTTGATAGTCTACTCCATTGAGGAGGTGTACTTGTCAGTACTACATCTTCAGTGTCTAAGGGAACTCTGTGTTTAAGGGAACTCTGTGTATGTGTGCATTTGTGATGTGCTTCTCTGTCCATTTACATGCATGCTTGTGCATCTAGGATCCTGGAGCTGACTGACATGGTGAAGTACCTCCAGAGCCAGAGCAGTGAGAAGGATGCAAGTCTCAACACCATGCAGACCAGTCTGGACAGGATGGTGGGACCTTGGGAATTAGGGGTGGGAGGTTGCAGATAGGCAAGTGGTTAAGGGGGCTAAATTGGCTGTAGTCTGGACCCTGGTTTTGATAAACTCCACGACTTCCTTGTCTAGGGGCAGCAGTCTGGTGAATGTCAGGGGTGCTCTATGTGTGCTTATCTGACCTTAATGGTTTCCTGCACAGGAGACGAGGAGAGCAGAGGATAAAGCAGAGATGGATGTCCTCCACACAGAGATCCAAGCCCTCCAACAAATCGTATGCCATGTTCACCAGGTCAGCACAGAACAAAGTTTTGAGCTACAATGTAAATTGCAGTGTATTAGCATTTAAGAAAATCTATGTATTTATTTTCTCTTATTCATTCTATCTGCCATGCCCAGTTGGTTGGCGGTGAGGGTGATAGCAGTAGCTCTGAAAGTGTGCCCTCCTCCTCGCCTCTCTGTGGCCGGTCTCCCCTGAGGAACACTACCCTGATGGCTGTACAGAGTGCTCTCTCCAAGCACCAGAAACAAACACAGGTCCAACTAAAGTGTCTGGTCTTCCCAGCTCTTTTCATATCATACTTGTTTTGTACTTATTTCGTAAATGAAATATGAGGAAGATCTTTTCAAACTGATCTATGAAATACGGGGAAGATGTGTTAAATACATTGTGATGGCTTTGCACCCCAGTGTCTTAACCCATACACAAACAAACATGTACAAACCACAGGATCTGCGTGGTTGTCTGGATGCTGCCCTGGAGCAAGTGGACACACTGCGTGATCACCTGCAGGAGAGGGACACTGAGAGGAGGGAGGTGGAACAGAAGATCCAGGAAGTGAAGAGGGAAGGCCAGGAGGCTAAAAAAGCCCTGGAGGAGAGCCACAGGGACTGCAACAGATATCGCTGCTCACTGGAGATCATCTCTAGGTAGCAAGCTGACCCATATCGCTCCTCCTGATGTCACATAGATATACCTTGATAACGTACTTAGAATCCTTTTTGTAGATTGGTGATTAGGCCTTTGCCATCAGGGCCTCGAGACGTTGGAGGCTGCATTAAAATAGTTTTAGCTTTTATATCTAATCTTTTGTTTATGTTCCTAGTTTTATATTGTTGTTTTGTATTTTGTATGCTTTGGTTTTGTTTTTTGTGAAGTGGCCTGTAAATGTTGTTTTTGGAAAAATGTGATACAATTCAAGTGTTTATGATGAACATTATAGATTTGTTTTATTTTTAATAAAGTGAACAATCATCATTATCATCATAATCCATCCATCTATTTTCTATACCAAAGTATAGAAAATATATATATTTTAAATAAAGTGTCTTGTTAATATTGTTTTTGGAAAAGTGATATACAAATCAAATGTTATGATGATGATTATTATTATTGTACAACAATGGACCTTTGCTCTCTCTCTTTCTTTCTTTCTTTCTTTCTTTCTTTCTTTCTTTCTTTCTTTCTTCTTTCTCCATTCATCACAGTGAGAAGGGCAGCCTGGAGAAGCTGCTGTCAGGGCTGCGGCAGGAGGTGGACTCCCAGCGTGCGGAGCTGGAGGTACTGAGGGGCTCATCACTGGAGCTCCAGAGACAGCGGGACCTCCTGAGGCAGCAGAGGGAGGATCTGGAGAGGCAGCTGGCACGCCAGCGCACAGAGGCCCAGAGAGGGTACAGTATGAGCAGGGCGAATGACCGTTATACAACGCACATCCCGTCACCCGCGCTTGTTTTCAAGCTCCGTTTGTTTAGAGTTCAGATCAGTAACACATGTCATTCTCCAGCCGGCAATGCACCCGGATGACATTTGGATGAAAATGTAAATGATTTACATTGCATTACTACAATCATACAATCAAAAAAGAGGGTGACTTTTTTTCTCCTTGTGAGGTTTTCCTTTTGCTTCAAAAATTTGATTAGCTGAGAATGAGAGCAGGACATGCGATCCAGCAAAAAAGTAACTCCCTTAGAGTTCTGGCCTTTGGCACCGACATTTCTCCATCTTTTAAAGTGGAGATGGATTCAGATATTTTGTTTATATAAATAATCTGTGTATGTGTGTGTGAGAGAGAAAGAGGGAGAGAGAGAGAGAGAGAGAGAGGGAGAGAGAGACACATATATGTGATACATTTTGTGTGCGTTTTAGTGAGAGGAGTCTGGAGCAACTTGAAGGGAAACACTCTGACCTGCGCAGGGAGCTTGTGACAATGAAGGAGGCTCTGAGTCAAATCACCCTGCAGAAGGAGGTGTTGGAGGATGACAAGGCCAGCCTTGCTCTGGCTCTCAGCAAGGTAGACTGCTGTGTATTGCACCAGGTAGCCTGATCTGTATTACTGGATTCTAGTTTTAATCCTTCTGATATTTATGATACACTCCACAGATGGAGTCCCAGAGTGCCGAGCAGGAGTTAGCCCTCACCAAACTGCAGAGCCAGGAGGCTGCTTTAAATGACTCTCTAGCCAAAATGGCTGCCCTGAGCAAAGGCTTAGCCAACGACAAGGTGGAACTCAACCGTATTCTGCTGCTGGTCAGTGGGCCTGAGGTTGTTCTGTAATGGCGATGGAAGGCAGAGTTGAATAGCTTCTAAATACACTCAAATAATTTTTGCCAGAGTGAAACGTTTGATGATTGGTGTTTGGCTTCCAGACAGAGGGTGAGAAGGCAGAGCTTGGTGAACGTAGACGAGAGGCTGAGTTTGAGCGGGCAGCAGCCAGGGAGGAGACAGCACGGGTGCAACAGGAGATGATGAATCTGCTTGCTGAGAAACAAGCCCTGGAGAGCTCCCATATCCACCTCCAGGAGGTCCGCCAGAGGCTAGAGGCAGAGCTTAGCCTGCTGCAGAAGGAGAATGCTCAGGCCCTGGAGCAGCACTCACAGGTCAGGGACCCCAGGCCATTCATCCCCCTCCTCCCAGCTCCTACCACCTGGGAGAATTACACTGCATGTTATTAACAGCTTTCAGCAGGTTTATGGGTCTCGTTGTCACATTAAAACTAATTGGAGATATTGGATACATCTGCCATGGTACTCATGGTCTTTTCCCTCAAATGGGATATGGAGGGGAGTTTGGGCCCCTCGCTGTGTTTTATGAGTAACTTGGGATATGGGAAGCAAGGGATCCTCATCTACAAATGTGAACTGGAAAAGATAAATAGATATAACAGACATATAATATATCCGAGCAGAAGAGGATGAGTGAAAAACCCAATAAATTAACACTTACAGTATTCCCATTCTTCCTAAGCCAGATCCAGATCTCCCTGTTTCGTCTCCCAAAGAATGGAAAGAATTCTGTCCTGTTTTATTATCTGTTCTGAATGTGAAACTGGGATATCCATGTTGATCTCAGCTAGAATTTTACAAATCTAAACAATTTGACAAATTCCATCCAAACATTTTTAGATAGCTTATCTGTAAAAATAAATCAGCCGTGTATAAAACAAGCCCTGGAGTGGCCTCCATTATACTAAGCTCATGTTTCATCCCCTTATTGGGAACTATTCACATCCATAACACTGGTGTAATTCATCCACTTTCATATTTACCTAAGGAGAGACTGAAATACACCATGTGCTAATATTTAGTTAGTGTTAGTTCATTTTAGTTTAGTTGAAAATCAAATTACAATGATTATTGCTTTTCAAACATTGCTATTGCACTGAAATATTAGACGTTGCAGGGGGCCATTATACATTGAGTCAGAGCAAATCTTTGACGAATGTGTGATATTATGTCAGGAAATGGCCTTTAAGATGCAGCAAGGGAAGGTGTAGAATTACAGGGAAATATTGGGCCATCTTGAGAGCTGACAGATTATAGTAAACAGATCTTCTGTTTCAGAATAGAGCCTTATCATAGCTTGATTCAAACCAGGAGAATAAACCTTTGAATGAAAACAGTTTTTATGTCATTGCCTCAGATAGTGTTCTATGCATGCAGTAAGTATTTGGATCTTTTTAGCCCTATTTTATTTTTTTTATGCAGAAAGAAAATGCGCCCAGTTTTTGTTTTGCTTCAGGCAGTGCATTTGATATGGTTATCAGTTCCTCTGCAGTGCCATTTGACGTCTGACATCAACCACTTGAAATGTTGGCACGTGTAATTTGTGCATTGTCAAATCAGGGACATGTAGAGTTCAATCTCAGGACACCAAATGTGACTATAAAACATAGAGGTTGGGTGGTAATTCTCAATTCACCTAACGCATACATACCAAACACAAGAGAACTATGCTGTATACTATACTATCATGAAAGACAAAATTCATGATGATGGTATACAAGAATACAATAATGAACTATTTATACTATAATTTATATTGATATAATGCTATATCGTTTTTATTATAGGGACTGCAGTCTACATGCAGCAAAACATATAAATCAATTGCTGGATGTAATTTCTAAATTGTGTGTTGGTCTCCAGGTCAACAGGCAAATGCAGGCCATTTCAGAGGAGCTGTGTGCGTGCAGGAAGGAGATTGAAACACAGGCCAAAGCCCTAAAGAGAGCTACCCATGACAGGGAGGAGCTGGCCAAGGACAAGGCTGCTCTGGATGTCCGGCTAACCTCTGTTGAGCGCAAGGCCTGTGGACTCACACAAGAGCTTGTTGCTCTCAGGTCTGTGTGTGTGTGTGTGTGTGTGTGTGTGTGTGTGTGTGTGTGTGTGTGTGTGTGTGTGTGTGTGTGTGTGTGTGTGTGGGTGTGTGTGTGTGTGTGTGTCTTTGTGTGTTTGTGTGTGTGTGTGTGTGTGCCTGTGTGTGTGCGCGTGTGTGTGCGTGTGTGTGTGTGTGTGTGTGTGTGCTGTTAAATATACAGTCTCTCTCTCTTCTCTGATTGCCTGTTAATTAAGACCAGCTGCTTAAAAAAATAAATAAGAAAGTGGCAATATTTGTGTGTGTGTGTGTGTATTTGTGTGTGTGTGTGT
>OMLI01018224.1:0-14142 GCA_900302605.1 Rondeletia loricata
CACACACACATACTCAGCTAATTCACAGAGTGGCCCAAATTAAATGTCTCCGAAACTATTATCCCTAGCTATTTACCTTCATCATCTAGCCATGGCAACTGATAATACTGTGATTTTAATCAACTGCATCAATGCTGCTACTATTGCTTGGTTTTCTGTTAAATCTGTCAAAGGTGCAAAGTAACACTATCTATTATTCCAGTTTAAATTGACGTTCTTGTTCTATAGATTTTTAAAAAATGGCAGTTTCAAGCTGGTGGATGGAAGCCAGTGAGTCAAGCCACCTCTGTACTGTATGGTAGCTCCTCAAATTTCTTATATGTAGCTGTCATAGGAGTGGACACACATTATATTGACCTCATAAAGATATTGCTCTGCACGTGTTTCAGTGCAACCTATGTGCATACAGCATTTCAAAGAAGTGAGCACGCACCCTTGGATGTTCAACTTCGCAGAACACTCAGAACTGCTTGAAAAACACACAGCACAAAAGGCACAACTTATCACCAGCGCATGACAGAGCAACGCTTGGACACCATGCCAAAACAAGCATAGCCAACGGCAATGACAGATTACCAGGATGTTAGTTTGGAAACTCTTGTATTGGAATATGCTTTGAACCAGCATGAAACATTTTCCAGTATGTTTGCTTCTAAATTGTACAACCCAAAATAATCATTCACTTCATAAGACTTCAATGTTCTCCAAGCAGTTCAATGTTCTGTTGAAGGGTCAGAATCTCTTACTTTGTGTAGGGGGGGAAATATCATGTTCAGAGTTAACAGCCTAACCATACAATGGATTACAGTCCAATGGACAGATAATTCAAGTACTGTAGGTATTCTTACAGTATAAGGTGGAGGCAGGTAAATCAGAATAACCCCATTATTAAATAGGATTCAAAATTGCCATATTTTGGGGTAAGTTGGTCAAAATTAAACATCATAGAGGCCTCATTTTATACTCTTGTCAAGACAATAAATCATGGTCAAATCATTCACTTTTAAGGCCATTCATTCATTTTCAAAAACTTTCAAGGCCTTATTTTATTTTTCTCAAATTCACAAACTTTCAATGATTTTCCAGGCCCATGGGAAGCCTGATGATAACCCCAAATTACCCAAAAGGGCACTGAACTATTGCCTACAATGTTTACTTTTTTATGATGACATGAGCCAACTTCAAAAGGCCTAAATAAACAGTTTTTTCTGTCAACAAGCTTGTGTGAGAGAGAGGAAATCAGAGAATCAGAGAAACAGAAAGAGGGAGGGAGACTTTCACATTGGAAAGAGACCTATACTGGCTTTCTCCAGTAACCTGGCTGTCCATTTAACTGATTAGTTGACACCATGTACAACACCAGCAGTGTATATATGCTACTGGAAATCCATAACATCAGAAGAACATTAAATCCCACCCTTATTACATATGTTTTATACTATATTTCTAATATTGTTTTCATTGCTTTTCAACATCTACTTTGTTATTCAAGGAAAGCTCAATATGGAGAAGGAATGACTGGGTGTGACTCACTTATGACAAAATAAACTGTATTTATTGTTCTCAATGTGCACAGTTGATGTACATAATGCCAGACAAATGAGACTAGCAGGGCCTCTGAGGAACCAAGGCCAAACCCATATGAATTAGGTCATATCCATCATCTTTGCCTTGTAATAAACATTTAACCATTCTGGCCATGCTGATGCCTCTACATTTTTTGATATTGACATTAACAAAATGACATGGATATAGTGTCATTCAAGCAAACAGTGCTGGGTCTCCAGTGGCAACATGGGTGGGAGAACAGGCCGGTCTTTGTTAGAAGCTTTAGTATCACAGAAGAGAGAGAAGCCATTGTGCTTTAGAAAAGCCTCCTTATGGTTCATGTCCTCAGATTGTAATGGATCCTCAGCCCCAGTTTAACAAATGCAACTCACTCCAACCGACACTATATGCATTTCAATGGGCCTAGTTACTGGAAATGAGCAGTCTTTGTTGTCATCAGCAAATCAAGTATACCAAAGATATGCAACCTCCCATCCATCCATCCATCCATCCATCCATCCATCCATCCATCCCAAAAGGGGGGACAAAAGTCTGACTCACTCTTCCTGTCACTTTTAATCCAAAGAAACTCACAGGTTCAATGACAACATACTGTTCATGATAGTAATGTGAGAATATACAAAAACTAGTTCAGATATTGACCATGTGAAGCTAACTGCATGCATAGTCATCTGCACTGAAGACCATGAGGTCATCATTTATACAGGGTAAATTAAAAGAACCAAACACACAAAAACTGGAATTTTTCTTTTTTTTAATCTCATAAAAATGAAGTCTAGAAAATAAAACTTCTTTGAAAGCACAGTTCTCACTTTACAGAGGTGTTTAGAACATTTCATGGTTTGTTTTAGGCACTTGGAATCATAACAACATTCCCTTCTGAACGACAAATACATCTTTGGTCCTGTATGTAATTAAAAAAATAAGTCAAGTGAAGCCAGTGTATGAAAATAACACAAGCTTCAATGTTTGTTTCCTCAAAAGTGTATTTTTCTGTCATTTGACATACAGAAAGCTTCATAAAGACTTTATGTTTTTACTTAAATAAGAGAAGATATCATTATCGCTACATCTGAGAAATGACCAGCAATCTTATAGATGTTTTGCAAGAGAAAATAAGTGAGAAAAAATAAATGTGTCGGCTCAAATCAGATGTACAGCAGTACAGGATTGTTTTTCATCAAGTCACATTTGGCAAACATGGATTTCTATTTTTTGTGTGTTTTCAGTTCTTTCCAGTCATTTTCCTTTGACAGATAAAGAGCAATGCTACCAAACCTCTCATCCCAGAAGAGAGAGAACGTTAGCGACATCCTCTGCCCTGGTAGTAGTTCAGTTACAGGGCAGCCATGTCTGGTATGAATTACTGCACGGCGAGACTAGAGGCGTCTGCACATGTGCTATATAATAATTACTGAAGTTGATGTCCTGTACATAAGGAGCTGGCTGGTAGTAACACGTGACATTAGTTACAGTGGGGATGGCATTCTGCTCAGCCAGCACCTTCAGCGCCAGCATGGAGATGAGGCTGAGCGTCTGGCGGCGCTCGTGGCCCATCAGACACACGGTGCTCTCATTCACCACATGGTGCAGAGTCACCAGGCACTCGTACCGTTTGTGTTCCATCCCAGCAAAGTGGTTTTGGAGGTAGGCCTCCAGTTTCCGCTGCTGCTCGCCTATATCAGGGAAGTCAATGAAGAAGCGCGAGCACATGTAGCGCTGCATCTGCTTCATGTCCGCCTCCGAGGAGGGTCTGAACCCCCGCACCAGCAGGTGGCAGTACTTCAACAACCCGCCCCCTCTGATTTCCTCGGGGCTACGTGTGGCGATGGTCCTCTGACACAGGTGGTCCATGGCCTCTTCAAAGTCCCCGTACACACTCTCCCCGACCACAGTGGGGTGAAAGCTCTCAGACATCGGCGTCTCTGAGCAGCGGTCGAATAACAGCAGAGAATCGAGGCAAATCTGGAAGGAGTCCACGCTGAATTCAAACTGCCGCCGTAAAGAGTCCACAAATTTTAGCTCCACATTCTTGCCTGTGTTGTTGGACAGCGAGATGAGGCTCCAGCGGTCCGAGTCATTGCAGACTTTCACCAGTTTCTGTACGTAGGCCTCTTTGAGGGTCAGTGCCGTGATGCGCTCCTTAGAGACCCCGGCTGGCAAGAAGTCTAACAGGCAGTCCAGCACCACATCCTTCACCAGACGGAAGGCCTGGTCGTCTTTCAGCGACACGCCAAAGATCAGGTCCAGGTCCTTGTAGCCCAGTCCATTGTCCTGGTGGAGCACGTGGCTGGCAGCAGAGCCGTTCAGCCTCACATCATTAACACACACACCCCTCTCCTCCAGCCTCGCCCGCACCACCTGGACAGGGATGAGACAGAGATACAGCACGTCATTCATACAATCATATACATGGATGTCTGCATGTTTTCTCTACAGAAGATGAAATTGAGTGAAAGGAAACTGAATAAATGCATAAATCCAAAGAATTCTGAAATCCACCATGGAACTTGTAATTATACAAACACTGAAATCTGCAAACACTCAAGTCAAACTCTTGAGATATTTCCTAATGAAAATCAATAGTTTATGAAGGCGAGATCAGTACTGCTGCTCACAAAAGTCCATTTCATCACTGTCAGCTCAGTCTGAGTGAAACCTAAGGGGCCCAGACAAAGAGCAGCAGAGCTGGTGTGTCTCTGCTCCAGGTCCATCTCCCTGTGGGTCAGATTGTCTGGATGGCACCAGAAACCACGGCAAGATTTATGCCTATGAACTGTGACTGGCAGAGAGCAAACACTACTCTGCCAGACTGATAGTGTCCTGCTTTAGGCCAACCCTCCCAACCTTAGGTCGCCAAGGGTCAGCAGCATTTCCCTTCCTCCGTCCCAATGACCTGTAAGATGGTTAAATAAGGGCGTTTTGCCACAATGCAACCACATGTGAAGAGGATGTCTAAAGTCTGACACCTCTAGCTCTGTGATCTACAGCGGGGCAGGGCTGAGCATGCCAACATATAACATACATATATGTTATTATGTATATAACACATACAGCAAAACCTGCAACACATCTGAGTCATTTCACAGACACACACGCACACACAATCCTAAATCTCTCTACCGACACTGACCTGTCAGATTAGTGTCTGGGGGTTATTAACTCTCTCTCCCATGGTGATCAGATAACAAGCTGGCTCTATTTATACATACTGGGTCAGGCTACAGACAAACAAACACATTTTAAGGCAAGTCAGCACCTCAGACACGGGAGGTGTGGGAGAACAAAGTCACCCTAGCTTGGCGATAATAGCAGCGCAATCATTTATCCATAAAGCAGCCCTGATTGGGTCCAAATTCCAATTAGGATCAATATTAATGTCACTTATTTGTTGTGTGCTGCTGTGATCCTCCTGATATGGCAGACCAGTGAGATCTACATATGTGTGCTTCTCCCTTAGTCCCGTAGCTTAGGGTCAGGCCTACACTTAACACCTTTCCTCCCTCTGCCCTCCAACTACAAGGAATCATACGTGCCCACATATAGTTGAGTGGTTAAGCCCCCCCGCCTCTGGACCCACAGGTATGCCTCTGCTGGCTAAACATCAAATCCTACCAGAGCCCCCTCTCCTGTGTCTCCCCTACTCTGTCTCACTCACTTCTTTCCCACTGAAAATAAGAGAATACAAATACTAAAGGCGAGTGGTCTGCCCCGCTCTGTTTTTTTTTTTAGGAAAAAAGAACAAGGAGTCGCATTGTTTAGCCTGACTTACTGATAAGTCCTCCATACTGTAATTAGGTCATAGCTCTGAGTTGTGAAGGAATTAAGGACAGAGGGAATTGTTATCTTAGATCTACAGTTACAGGCAACTCCTTGGACTCTGGGGCTTCGTGATGCTGCAGTGGAAGTTAGTGGCCTGTTAATCAGAAACTTCCTCTGATATTCCCTCTGACGCTGTGGCGGGACAGAGGTCCGTACTCTGAGCCATGCCTCGTGTGATGGGCAATATAAGAGGATCACAACATCAAAACCAGTGAAAAATACATAAAAGCTCATTCTCAAAAAGCCTCATTCTATAGTTTGTCATTACAGGTGAGGGGTTTCTCTTTTAGGAGGTTTACAGTTGACCGATGTTGTCGTTAGAGCAGAACTTGTGTGTGTGTGTGTGTGTGTGTGTGTGTGTGTGTGTGTGTGTGTGTGTGTGTGTGTGTGTGTGTGTGTGAGTGGACAGCAAATTGTAAGATTAATCTATGCGGCAGATGGCAAATTTTGGCTAAATTGAATTATATGGGTTTTCTAGAGATCCCGGGGAACATGGAAGTCTGCACATGAGGGGCTCCAACCTACATTTAAGTCTCCATTCATACTCAATGGAGCATTCATCTTTCCAGAACCACAAGCATGAGCTCTGGGCTTCGCACTCAGCTGATCTCATCTTGAATAAGTCATTATGTAAATGAAAGGGGGAAAAGGGATTGTATAACAGATTAACTGATCATGATTTGACACTAAAAATTCCTAATACGTTAATATTAATAATCTGACATGGCATTTGCTTTGCAGCTATCTCTCTGGACGCCACAGGGGAAGTGAAATGCGATCCAGCATCAATGCATAAGAGACTGGAAATGTGCAGTGACTTTGGCATGCGCCTGGGTCATACATTTGAACGGCTGTATATCACTTACTGCTTTATCCCATTCTGTTGCTTGGATGTGAAACACTGATGTGGGCAAAATCTGTATGAATGCCTATTCATTTTGATTATGTAAACAAATAAAATGGATATGTAACCTGATATGTATCTCAGGAAAGTGTCAGCAATAAGTAAGGTAGGTTAACTTCATACACTACAGTCATAGTACCATCTGAATCATATCTGAAGCAAAAATAGCAGTGTTAGGAAATATTTTGACGAGCAAGGAGGCAGAATTCAAGCTTAGGGGCAACAGAACAGACAAATTAGTGAAGTAATCTATCATGGAAATACAATTAAGCAAGGAAAAACCCCAAATCTATAAAGTCATCTTCCTCGGTGTAGGCTATATCCTGGGTGGGCTAAACAGGTGTAGGCTACACAGCAGTATGCCCTGTGCTGCTCTACATCACTGGTTCTCAAAGTGGGGTCTGGAGACCGCCAGGGGTCCTTGAGGGGTTTCCAGGGAGTCCCCAGCCAAATGAAGAACACTTTAATTTCAAAATTTAACTCCTTAGAAGTTAACACAATGAGAGAATAAGGATGACCATTTCTTTCATAGGTTGTCACTGTATCCACTATTACCTCTAGAGCACAGACAGCAGAAATGGGCTCCCGTCCTCTGACTTAGGCCTACATGATATGTGCATCTGATCAAAATGATCCTGAACTAGGCGTATCGATATAAAATGCACAGTCGTGTGTGCGTGTAGGCTTGTACCTGGACAATCTGCCGGGGTTGCACGGCCAGTGTGGGGAAGTTCCCTCGGCCGTGGATGGGGACAGCCTCGCCCAGGATGGAGTCCAGGCGCTGCAGCTGATCCCAAGACAACACGCAGAACCGCCGGCTCTGGTCCGACACATCACCGCGAGACATGGCGATGTCAACTTCAGCCAAGGAAAAAAATTAAAAAGACAGAATCTAGATCAGTGTCTGTCTCGACGGGTTCTTCTCTCGTTGGTTGGTGTGATCTTTCAAATGCAAGTACAATATTCCTGCGATTTTCAGCTGCTGTCAGCTTGCCCGGTTATGAGCAAAGTCCCACGTGTAGGATAACCTTAACGTCAAAAGTAGATCAAGTGGTGTTTTAATGAGCGCTAAGAAAGTGACTTGAGTCAGGGTGCGCGGGTTACTGCGGGATCAGCCTGTTCCCTGGTGTGCGTCAGTGTCCGGTCAGCCTGCAAGGAACCAGCTCATAAGGCTGGTCCGAAGAGTTTAAAGCCTCCTTATTAGCATGGGTCCTCTGATTGGCTGCTGTATTTGTTCGTTGATCATCAAGGCCCTGCCTCCTGGGAACACCCTTCATGTGACGTGTGTCGACAGCCTCCTCCCCTCCATGCTCGCAGGGCTTTCCTCAGGCAAGCAAGCCTTCTGCACCACACGGGGAACTTGCCCCATTTGCACCAGCATCACACCTAAGTGTACATAACACTGGCATTCAGCCATCAATGTCAGACTCAAATCAGATAAGTAAAAAACATTTATTACAGGGGTCAGATTACAGGGGTGCAAACAAAAGCTCTATTTTTTCCCCCTTATGATGTATTTCTTTGCCTTTATTTACCCAGGGAATGTTTGCTGAGCACTCAGGTTGTTTTTCAGCAACGCCCTGCTTCACGGTCATACAGTTACACATGTGCACACATGGGACCTGCCCACTGAAAACCACAATCACTGACTCAGGAGAAAGAGGTGAAATGCCTTGCTTGAGGGCACTTCATCTCAGGGGAAAATGTCTCTTTCAGTGGAAAAGTGTATCTCTCAGTCACTTTGCCCCAAACCAGATGTTCACTGACATCCAGAAAACGCAACCTTCCACTCACACGCTCACTTTGCTTCTTCCCTCACGGTCTTCCGCAATCATCTACACCACCATCATGGAGTGTATGAGAAGCACTATGTGGCTTTAGTAAAGTTGCACTCAATGTCTTGTGTACTATGCCTAGCAGAAATACTGTGAAATACACATGGTAATCCATATGAGGTGACTTGTAGCCTCACTGTTTTATTCATTATTTGAGAGAGGTTATGTGACGCAGCTTATACAATCTTATTTATAGTAGTAGACTGCATAAAGTATTCTGAAAATCCCTTTTCTATAGGTATACTGGAAATAGACTTGCTCAAAATGGTTCAGAAGTTGGTTGGACGTTGTCTACAGTTGAGTATTTAAACTAGATAGTGCGCTGTTAAAAGTGCAAAATGTTGCTTTCTAATCACATATTTGTATAGTTATAGTTGTTATCTTTGACTTGTTTCAGTCAACTAATGGAAAATTAAACCACGTCAATAAGCATCGATTTAATGTGCTGATTGTATGACTAGGCTATGATAACCCATGATACCCTTTCAGCTTTCCACTTACCTTTTCGTACAGTAATTTCAGATACCTTATTGCCACTTCTTTCCACTCTGCCTCCTTATAAGAGACTGCAGATATAAGAAATTCCTTGGCAGCCTTTTATGCCATGTACTGGTACATCTGAAGCATAAATCTGAATTATAGTGAGAGGAGGCCTGATGTAAAATAAGTACTGTGCTAACCCTAACCTAACCGAACCAGAAATCACTCTGCTGTAATCAGACTTGAGTGCAGTTGTTTTCACCACAGTGGCATATATCTAAAGGCCTCAATATGCAGTTGTACTACAAGATATTTATTACACACTCTTGTGACTTGCCAATAAACAATATGGGTGAAAACAACTGCAGCAATGACCCAAATATCCTACCGTTTATAATATCCCTAACCACTCAGATCTGTCCACACTGCATCTTACAGTAATGCACCTGTAAAATGTTTATGATAGTGTAAAGTTCATTTCATGATTGACTTGTGTGTCTCTTTAGTGATGCAGCAATAAAACACTGACAGACAGACACACACATCATAATGTGTCTTTCCCAAAGATAGACTACTGTACAGTGTGTGTGTGTGTGTGTGTGTGTGTGTGTGTGTGTGTGTGTGCGTGCGTGCATGCGTGTGCGTGCGTGCGTGCGTGCGTGCGTGCGTGTATGTATTCTTCAATGTTTGGTTCACACTCTCCTGGACTTTTGCCTACAACACAGCCGCCTCACCTCGTCGCTGACAGCTGCTCACAAAGCTATGAGAGGTTTGTAACTGTCATGTGGGCAGAACATGGATTTGGTCTCCATGGAAGATAATTTCAAATCCTGTGATGTCAACATAATCCTGTTCCCGTGGCAACAGCATCCACGGTTGTTGGGCAGCTGGACAGAGGCGTCTGCAGATGAGGGTCCTGCCAGGTGCTGATGTGAGACACCTGCGTCATCGGACTATAAATAACCCACCATGTGGCAGCTGTGCATCCTGGGAGCAAAGCCGCCGTTTACCTGAATGTGAAACATTTAGGCACGAGAGAACAATAAAGGGAGTTAAATGTCAGGCCACTTGACATTCTCAGGTTCCCTCATAGCCCTGATGCTTGTGATGCCTGATTCTCTATTCCTTCTCTGGTGAACTTAAGTCAATAGCGTCAGATCCTCTGTTCATCCCAAAGTCCACATCCTGCTGGAACCATGACAAATGAGACTGTGAGTCTAGTAGGTGGGGTGAGATAGGCAGTATTTGATCACACCTTAAATAAATGATGTGTAAGACAGGCCCTTAATCCTGTTCTATCCGTGATCAAACACCACAAAACAATGTGTTAGTCCTGAGTACTCAAATATTCAACACTTCAAATGAAAGTCTGTGTAAAGAAAATAATTAATTTGAGGCCACACTATGCAGTCTGTTGTGGTTTAATGATCTGTGTTTGTGGTCCAGTGATACGGCAGAGGCTGATAAAAGGCATCAGACAGTGATTCTTTGTTGATCGAATATCTGTTCATCTGCCTTTGCCTCATCGACTGCTAGAAGAAAAGGAACGATCCAGTGGAATGGGCTTTTGTCAAGCAGAGGGACATCATTGGACGTCACAGCATGTTGTAAAAGCCTGGCTGAAAATCAATGTTACTAAACAGTGAGCTGTCATGATGACCAATCAGGTGAAGACAGATAACACATGTTCACTGTCACACTGGCTGAGCTGTGAAGCCCTTTTACTAGCCTCTGCTGTCATGTTAAAGATCTATTGGGCTCCTGTAATATTGCTGAATTATTTCCTCAAAGGACTTCCCTTGTTCGTCATAAAGCACATTCAGTCCTATCATACTGAAAGACCAAGTCTCTGTAATTATAATGTGTATAAAGTATAGCTTTGTACAAGTTGAAACAGTATTGCTGTAGCCAGCTGCTGCTATCACATCACGTGCCTGACTGTAGGCTATGTGATTCTGAATTCAAATCTACTGCCGCTGTGTTTCTTTGTGATTATGTCAGCCAAAATGAACTGAACCAGTTTGATCTTATCAGAGACTTGTTTGTCGGAGTAAGAGGTTTGGACTACCATGGCGACAGACTAAGCTGACTATTGTCTGGCAATTGGTATTACCTGGCTGAGTTGACCACGCTTACCTGCGACAGAGAGAATGTGTGAGTTTACTTTCCTGGATTGCTGCAGACGACAAAACTACAGGACAGTGGAACGAGGTTACGCAAGCAGCAGTGCTGCTGACGTCAGAGTCCTCTCACTGCCAGCTTGATTGATTAGAGTAGTGCTTAGCAGAACAAATTGGTGTGTGTTCCTGGAAAAAGTAAACACACCAAAACACAGTATACATTTGAGTGGCATCATACATCCACTCTCTGCTACACTGTGGAAAACCCTGTCATCTATACAATGAACTGGAGCTCATATAAAAGAGCCTACACATACTATTATTTGTAGGTGATCTGAAGCATAATTTGTCATACTATTGTTACATTGAAATTAAACCGCAATGACTTAAGTTGCTTCTCTTTCTATTTTTGTTGTTAACCAACCCTGAGTTTAGGTAATACTATATTTCCCATAGGTTACAAGTCGATGTTAACGTTGGCTTTAATAGTGAACTTATTCCCATCCATCCTGTTGAAAGTGTTTACATTTCACAGAATCCGTTTTGCTTTCTTGTCTTGTTTCTTATTGATTCTATATTCTATAATGATGACTGAAATGGTTTTTTTTTTTTTTAAAGTTAAGAACTGAACACAGAGCTGTGGCCTTATACTCTGCCATGCAGTACAAGGATTATTCCAGATACAGGCTCTGCAGTTCTATAGTTATGCCATAGCCTGGGTAGCAACTTGGGATAAGAGAGGTTATTGCATAGTTGCAGAGCTCCGAAGCTCAAGGGTCAAATATAGTGTTAGACTGTACATTACGTAAGGCTCAGCTCGCTTTACATCAGGTTGTGAAAGATTGAAGGAAAACCAAAGAAGAAACAAACAAAAAAACACTCCGACTCACACTAAAGGTGTGTGGAAAGTTGTTGGCATTAGAGAATGAGACAAAATGGAAATCAAAAAGTGGCACTGTTTTCTAATTCATGGACCAAAACAAGAACAATATTCAAACCATCCCAGGAACACCACAAATGCAAGAAATGAAATGACTTTAAAGGGTGTGATTAGATCTGTGCGTCTCCAATAAATACATTTCCTAGCTTATCTGTCAAAGAACTGAAAGCTGCAGGAGAGACACTGAGGAGATGACATGCATGAGCATATGTAGACATGGATATTAGCCAATCACTCAAACCTCTGGTGCATGAGGTCCCTTACAGACAAACTCCCAGCTAAGCATATGCATGACTTCCTGCTTAAAGGGGAGCTAATGTAGAAGACAGGAATGCATGACCTTGGTAATAAAACACCCCTGCCTCCTATGTCTGGGACGTCCCAACATGGGTAGCTCCCTTAATTGGAGCCTAAATCACATTATGCAATTTCCCCACACCCACCCCAATAGGCCAGGAAAAGAAGGCTATAGCTAGGGTCCCTTGAGCAAATGGCCTTTGTCAGAGACTACAAAAAAGAAAGAAAAAGTCTTGCTTGTTGTTTTCTCGAAAACGGTTGGCTTGCTGCGATTTCCAATATTGGTGTAAGTAGATGTTAATGCATGAGTTTTTACTGTGGGTTCCCATTCTGGTATTATTCTCCACTGACCAAAGGAAAACAACTACAGGGACGTAGAAGCAAGTTGAGGGCTGCCTACATTGTGTAGATCTTGGTCTACATTAAAGTCTTGAATACCATTGAGTCAGCAAATACAGTCATTGAAAGTCTATCAAATAAATATGCTCTGTAATTTTCTCATGTCACCTCATAACATGTGAATAACACATGTGCCTAGCGTGGCCACGGCATATTAAAAGCTACCAGGGGTGGCCCCTTCCATTCTCTGGAACATTTACCAGAAGTGAGGGGGAACCCCTATTTAGCAGGAAGCTCCGATTTCATTCCCAGAAATCACCTCACCCCCATCCAGTAGCTGAGCTGTAACTTGATAATCCAAGTTACAGCTTAGTTATATAGTTATCAAGTTTGAATCTACGGGGCAACTATTGAAGATATCTCGTCAATATTTGAAGTTACGTCATGGCAAGGTAACTACACAACCCAAACCTCTACCAAACTTTAATTATGTTTTAAGAAATTAATATATTTACAATCAATGACTTGCAATAATTTCCAAATTCATGACAGGTGCTAGCTTGCTGTTTGTTAATAATAGTAACAAAGTGTTCTGGTGAAGGGTTGAGATTTATGCAGCACTGTAACTGAAAGCAGGCGGGAAACAGACATTGTTGCACACATGGCCAAAGGCTGTTCTGAGTTACATGCTGTGCCGTAGACCTGCTAGCAGCATCTGCGGCTCAAACAGTGTGTTCCTTGGGCGTATGATTACATCAACAAACCAGTCGCTACTCATTGCATTTTACTGTACAATTAAACATTGTGGTCTCCCTACACAAACTCACTACGGTGTTTTACCATAGAATAGATTCTCTCTTTCTCTCCAACTCTATCTTTCTCTTGCTCTCCATTTGCCCCCCTTTATCCCCCTTACATAGTTTCATAAACATGATAAGTGATATGGAGTGATTAACCCATTCTTGACTAGCAAGACCAGACAAATACCCACAGTTTACTTAGTTAAGGCTGCTTAACTAAGTAAACTGTGGGTCTTGTCCCTTCAATGACTCAGCATCCAGTATTTATCTGTCTGTCACCATGCCATAGTGGAGGGACACAACCAGAGGCTTATCACTCACTTTATTGTTATTGCTTCATAAACCTGGGCCATGACCGAGTGCCTGAAGTTCAGTGGCCTAGCTATTGCATAACCATCATAGGTACATAACCAAATCCTCTCACAATGTATGTATTGGATGGAGTATCCATTGAATGGGTTGAGCGTTATAAATATCTTGGGATCTGGTCGGATTAAGTTAAATTTTAAACACCACATTGATTCCTTGGCAAAGAAGCTAAAATTCACACTGAGCTTCTTTTATAGAATGAAGTCCTGTTTTTCCCTTGCTTCTCGGAGAAAGCTGGTCACTGGCCTTTTCATGCCGCAGCTCGATTATGGCGATACTGTCTATCGCTTTGCCTGTTCCTCAACACTGGGCAAACTTGACCCCCTTTTTCATGCTGCACTGAGGTTTATTACCAATTCCCCCTTCAGGACGCATCATTGTACTCTGTACTCCTTAGTGGGTTGGTCCTCCTTAGAATCTCGCAGGTTGCTACACTGGTACACTTTTATTTATAAAGCCATTCTTGGTAATCTCCCATCTTACATTTGTTCTAAATTTGAACTAGTCCAAAACTCACTCAATCTCAGATCAAATGCCTGGCTGCGCTATGTCGTACCCACAACAAAATCTGAGGCGGGGGAAAAAAAGCCTTGTGTTTTTTGGGCCCTGGTCATGGAACAATTTACAGACCAGACTCAAATTGGCTTTTGTGATCCCCCTAGTGAGT
>OMLI01018225.1:0-11286 GCA_900302605.1 Rondeletia loricata
CAGATGGTAAATACTACTAGAGAATACTGTTCACCTCAGCTTTCAGGTGGTAAATACTACTACAATACTGTTCACCTCAGCTTTCAGGTGGTAAATACTACTGTAACACTGTTCACCTCAGCTTTCAGGTGGTAAATACTACTAGAGAATGCTGCTCACCTCAACTTTCAGATGGTAAATACTACTATAATACTGCTCACCTCAGCTTTCAGATGGTAAATACTACTATAATACTGTTCACCTCAGCTTTCAGGTCATAAATACTACTATAATACTCACCTCAGCTTTCAGATGGTAAACACTACATTCTGGAAAAATATATGTAGTTAGGATACATTAAAGAACCATTGATAACAATGTGTGCCAAAGTGGAATATGTCATTGTGTTACTCTTGTCCCCAGGTACGAGGTTAAGACCAATGAGCTGATCAACGAGGAGCTTGGCATCGCCTACCCCATCATTGACGGCATCCCCAACATGATCCCGCAGGACGCCAGACTCATACAGAAAGACACAGACACCCCGGCTGGACCAACACAAGGATAAAGATACAGGCACACAATCACAGGACCCTCAGCCGACCCAGAGAAACACAGACACACCATTGTTGATAGATAAAGACGGTGTGTGCAGTGCTGTTGCAGTGCATGAGACCAAGGCACTGGATTATTTCTGCAACACTGTAATTGGATCCTGCTCGACCCCGTGTACTTTAATGTATATCTTGTATTACTGCAGATTAAGAACTTACACTGCAGTCTAGCCACTTAGCTGAAACTCAGATTCACAACTGTCAAATATACTGCACACTTTCCTAGTACTGCATCTTAGCCTACATGCAATAATTCACCTCCCTGATATTTATTAAACCAATAGTATACCAGAACCTGCCTGCCAGTATGTTCTCTCTATCCAACATGGTGGTGCTGGTCCCAATAGTGTCTCTCTGTGGCTTGTTCTTCTCTGCTGCGGTGGATGAGAACTTCCCCCAAGGCTGCACTAGTAGCAGCAGTCTGTGTTTCTACAGCCTGCTGCTGCCAGTCACCATCCCTGTCTACGTCTTCTTCCACCTCTGGAGCTGGATAGGGATCAAACTCTTCAGGCACAACTAGGGTGCTCTGTCTCTGTTCTGGTAAAGGAAGAATCCACCCTAAACACTAACTGTTAAAAAAAACAATTGACAAGGCAGGTTGAGGGAAAGTGGGTACACCAATAAAGTAAATTTATAAAACACTTCATCAAAAAATAACTCCTTGAATGCATTGAACATTACAGATTGACTATATCTAACAGTGTAAGAATATTAGTGCAGATTTTTCCTTTAATGTATAATACAATGTTGTTGGTTATTTTAGCTTGATGAGGGCTAACACGTAATGGAGTGGGGGGGTTATATGAAGACATATTTTCACAGTTGAATAGTGGTACTAATAGTTGGTTTCTTTAAAAGACAAAGTGATGGTATATTACAGTAATGTAACACAGCAGTCACCCCACACTCCTGTTGACAGTCCATGTAAATGTAAACCACAAGGTTATACAGTAAATCCTGAATATTTGGTTGGCACAGCTTGATGCTACAAGTCACCATGCCTGTCCATACCTTGTTCGGAAGGTTGACCGTTTTATATATGTGACATGGAAAATACAGATTACAGATGTGTCGTGGTGTGGAGATGAAATGAATAAAGATAATTTGAATGGTGAGGGTGAATGGCTCAACTTTTAACTTCATTGGGTTATATGGCAAAGCAGTGTTTATATTCAAAGACTATATCCAGCAGTAATGCAGTAAATGAAATGCCATTCTTCTACAATAAATACATTTGAATTGATAAAGGACTTGACAGAAATGTTTATATGAAGTTTCCTTTTCTTAACAGAACAGCTATGAACGACATTAATTTTACATTTTCTGATAACATGCAAAAGCTGCCACTGAAACAACATTCAAAGGGTTCTCATAAACAAATTAATGTACACTTACAAACGTTATGCCCATAACATTATAGAGAACTTCAATTTGAAATTTTTAACAACTTACAAACAAGTGCGTAAACTCTATCACCCATACAATTAGGACATTGTTAAGGGATGTATTTTTTTTTCTTCTGGGAGTTTATTCAAGTTCCCTTCCTTTCTAATGGGAGATTACTGTTATCCTTCTTTTTTGTGTTCCTAATGACATCCTAAATTATTGTTGAAACTGTCCTGTAGATCATAAAGGGATCAGTTTGGGTCTACAGTGTTAACATCACTACTTCCTCCTCAAATCCTCTTACCTTTCAAGGATAAAGTTCAGAGCGAACTATGGCAGCAAGGGTTGAAGGTTGACTCGCCCGCTCGCCCATATCTGGTACTCTTCAACCCATGCTACTGAAAAACCATCCTCATATTCCAGACTTTGAACGGTGTCTGGTAGAAATAGTAACTAAATGGCAGCCAAATAACCCCACCAGGTTTGTGTCCAGAATCCTTACTTTCCATCCCTGTATGGTAATAAAAACCTCAGTGGCTCTTTCTGCTTTTCTTCTCCCTGCTCTGTGCGAGTTTCATCAGTGGGGACTCTGGTCTGGGTGATTGTCCATCTCCCTTCGTCTTGAAAAAGAAGGACTCGTTGAGTCTCATCTGGACCGCTCTGACCTGAAGTCAAATAAAAATGCCTGATAAAAACCTTGCTGTAGTTCCTCAACAGGTACAATAGCTACACAGCCACAAAAAAGTATTCGCTCCCTCAGATTTTCTGAATTTTTTTACATTTTTCTCATTGAATTCCGGTCAGATGTTTTTGTAGGTTATAGTAGTTTATAGAGGGAGTTTTTTTTTATCTTAAACTCCCTCTGTAAACTACTACAACTGACAAAAAGATCTGACCAAATTCAATGTGAAAAATGTGCAAAAATGCTGAGAATCAAATGGGGCGACTACTTTTACACAACACTGTAGAATGTGCAATAAAAACATCACAAACATGGGAGACAACATGAAATAAGGCATAAAGGATGGATTTACACATACACCAGATTTGAAGGCTGAAATAGCTTTTGTTCCAGTGTAAACCCAGTTAACAGTGGTTAGAGGATATCTCGTATCACCTGGGTCAGGTCCACCTTGCTGCTGCGCCAGCTGGGCTCGTTGTCCTCATTGTGGTGTCTGAGGACTTGGGCTCGTACTCTGACTGGGGGCTGGGCGTTGTTTCGTCTCTCCCTCGTGTGGTGGAAGACCATGGATGCTGACCATGAGGCTCTTTCTTTCCTTTTCTATTTCTCACTTCTGAGGAGTTCAATGGACACTCGCTGGGTTCTTTGTCGTTGTCATCTTTGATCTCTACCGGTGAAGATGATGGTTTCTGGTCAGCGTGTGTGTCGTCCTCATCTTTGATCTCAATAACTGAAGTCTTCACTGAAAACAACAAACACCTGCCCAGGTCTGCTCTCGCCCTTTGTGGCAGACTGAGGTCCAAAGGTTTCAAGTCCTCACAACTTACAGTCGCTCTGCTTTGCTGGCAGAACCTGAGGTAAGAGGAGAGCTCAGTGGTAAAGAAGTTATCCGTCTGTGTGGAAGTGTTTGCCGTCGACATCGGGGCAAGCGGGAATGGCTCGTCTGTGGGCTGAAGGCATGGAGGAGACCTCTGGATCTTCTGGCCCGATGTACAGAAGTCTTTCCGTGGCTTTGTGACATCCAGGTAGGTGTTTACCACCATCGGCTGCTCCAGGTAAGAGTTCACCACCTTGGGCCTTACATGTATGGGGTGTGACGCTTTTGTCTCCTCTGTGAGGTGTGTATGTAACTCCATCTGCACCTGAAAGTACGGGTTTGCCTTCTTGGCAGCCTGGTATGATGTGCGTAACCCCGCCATTTCGTCTATGAGGAGTGTGCGTACTTTCAGCGGTTCCGTCAGGTGCTGGTTTGCCTTTCTGGGGTGCTGATGGAAATGCGGGAGTTTATTCTGTGCCTGTAGATGCGTGTCTGATCCTTCATGATGCCGACTTCGTTGTGTCAGAGGTGTGTGTGACTCCCTGTCTTGCTGTGTGAGCGTGGGGGGAGTTGCAGTGACGCCCTCTTCGTTGGTGTCTCCACTGGATGGTTCAGAGGGTGCTCTGAATGTCTTCTGGGTGATAAAGAGATCCTGGCTGTTTATGTCGTCAACGGTGGACTGAGAGTCGTTATCCTGTGGTTGACCCTGGCTCCGCCCTGTCACTGTGCCACGCAACAAGCTCTCGTTGTCTCTCACTTCGTTCTCTAAGAGGATATTGTCTTTGGGTGATTGAGGGGACGGCGAGACGACTTTAGGGCGTTTGATATGAATGCAGCCAGGCGATAAATCAAATGCTACTTTCTTTTTGGTTTTGGTTTTCTTCTTGGGGAGGACGTCACAGGTTAGCTGATCAGGCTTTGGCTTCTCAGAGCTTCCTGGATTAGATGCTGCAGGCTTGACAGCAGGTATTTGCTCAGGCCTCATCCACTGTGCAACAGGGTCGGATGCACTGTTGCCCTGTGTGAATATAAAACTGTCATCTAGTCCTGATGGCACTCTCTTTTTCTTTTTCTTCTTCTCTTTCTTCTTGTCCTTACTTCCCTTCATTGCCTCTTTAAATTTGGAGCTTTTCTTTTTCTTTTTCTTTTGGATGCTACCGTCTTTTTTCAAGGCTACGTTGCTTTTGTGTTTTAGCCCTTTTTTGTCCTTCTTTTTTCTTGTTTTCGTCCCAGGTGAAGCCCAGCAGGATTCCCAAAAGAAGTCTGCATCTGCCTCTGCACAGGCAGCCATGATCCTGGAGAGATATTTACCTAGTTTAAAGTAGATACATAATTATGAATACACCGTTTTTGAATTCAATTAGCCTGAAGCCAGCTCCTGAATAGATGACTATACTCGCTTTTACTATAAAACAATTCTCAAGAAAAAGCAAAGTGATCATTCAGCAGTGTAGTGGTAGATGAGGAGGCAGGTACACTGCTGCTGTAGATGGGTATGCTGTGTGACCACACCGGACTCAAGCTATACCTCAGTGCAATTATCCCTCCTACTTATACTGCTTGACTAATTGGGCCCAAGCTCCCTCTGCAACACTAAAGCCCATTTTATCTGTGTATAAACAGGCTCTCAAAGTGCTAAAAATATAGAAAACCTAATAGCTACCACCACTGCAACATTCTTTACAAGTATGATCTCCTGAGCTGGAAAAATCAACTTCTCAGATGCATGTCTCATATTCCAGGTACTTCGTGGCAGGGATCCTTCACTACTTAGTGCTTTTATTGAAAGAAAACTACAGGCAGGAGATCTACAAGGCCTGTTTTCTCAGTTACAGCCTCTCATTGGAAGAGAGTAGCTGCTCTACCTATTGTAATTTTACACACAAATTAAAAACATGGCTAAAAACAATCAGGTCTGTGAACACAGCGCCTAGTCCTTTTTTCTTAACCTAATGCTACTAGTGTCGGTTTTGTCTACTGTCATTTTTGTGTCACTCGTTTTATGTAGTGGCTCTGCATAGTTTGCCTACTTGTTGCTTTGTTGTCTGCTTGCATGTTATTTTGTTCCATGTGTAGCTGCTTCAATGTCATTTAATATCTGCTCTGTCTCCCTGCTTCAATGTATTTGCTTCTGTTTTGTCTGTCAGTTCTGTTGTTCATGTTGCTTTGTCTGATACCTGTATATTGCATGCAACTACCTGTGTATCCGTGTATTTTTTTGTTGTTATGTTTTAACTGCATGAGTGTTGTCTGTATCAGTGTCGAACTTCTTCATGAGGCTTTAAACAGCGCCTTGTATTTTTATGTATTTTTTTTTACATCATGCCCAGGGACTACAGTTGAAAACTAGCCGGCTGGCTAATACTGGCACATTTACAGACATGCTGATTAATGTGCACTGCCTCTGTAAAAATAAACTCAATAAAGTAAAGTAAAGACTTCACTGTATAAATCAATAATAGGATGACGGGTGAGTACATTATATTCCCCAGAGAATAAGGAGGGCACACTCCCTATGCATTATATCCTTGACAGCACTACTGGCCTTCACATCTATGGTAGCCTACAAGACGTGAATACTTAGGTTCTCTGGCACTTCATGAATTCATGAATTACAAACTCGATCCATTGTATAAGTTAGTCAGCAAGTTTTAAAACAACACACAGTACCTGAATCTTTACATGAAATAGCACTGGAACGGGTAGGGTGACATATTTCGATGAAACATGTATATTAATGATTTTGTCCGGTCAAATGTTTTTGGTGAGGTATTTTTTGGGTTTACCAGCCCTTGGCAGGTGAACCCATCATCACACCTCTCTAACACAGCGAGATTTGCCTTGGCAGTATTGGGCAACAGTTATCTATGCATGGTAAAACAGTTTTGTCTTTATGTTAACCCAACAACCTGTTAGCACACTCATTTGCCATCCTTTCTTTTCTGTTGTTTCCGTTTATCAAAATAAAATGACCATAAAAACTGTTAGTCTGCAACAAAGTAACATTATCATGTTCAGGCACGAGCTGGGAAAGGGACTGCAGGAACTTACAAAGTAACTTTTCAAGATGTGAAAACTAGTCAACAGTTTTTTGTATCAATAGTTTGATACTTTCTGTCTAATCATAGCTCGTGCAGGTAGTCGCATTAACGAAAGGAAAATGGTGAACTTAGCTCACTGACCACTTGACAGGTTAGCAGCCTCTTCACTTGACCCTCCGACCAAAGTGTTGCCGTTCGTGTCAGTAACACTCAGTAAGAAACATATTCCTGCCGCCCTGGACAGGTTGTAACAGAAAGCACCATGAAATAAAGACTTTTCCACAAGGAATCTATTATTTCACGTTACCTCACGAGACTATTCTCCCAACTCGAGAAGCGGACTGGACTTCAAAGGACCACCGCCAAGTGGTCGTGCTGCATTCATGTGCTACTCGTAAACTCCTGCTTCTGAAATACAAGTCGTAAATACACCCTTTATTTATTTATTTTTATTAAGGAAAACGTACATAGCAAGATAGGAAACATCTCAAATACTTCCAAAAATATTACAACTACAGAACAAATTGAGAAAAAGAAGACAAGGCTACAAAAGGAACAAATAAAAACATCAGAGAAGGAATATATGTACAGACACAGAGCAATGAAGTTAGCTGAGGTTAATAGCATTGTCATCATCAGATAATGTCAAAATAAGAGAACATTACACATGAACATATAATTATTATAATTTTTTCTATTCATTTTCATGAAATGTAACCCGAGTAATCCAAGAATGAAGGGAGGGGTGTTGCCTTTCCATTTACAAATATGAATATATTTACCCCAAATAATGATCAGGTTAATAGCATAAAATTAACCTGTTACACATAAAATAAGTGATATCAGATAATGTAAACAGAGGAATATTATCCAATTTAGTGACACCCACCCAGCTATGTATACCAACCAAATTGATTGGTATAAGGACACTGAAAAAGTAGAGCAACCATTTCCATTTCTAGAGAACTAAAAGTACAAGAATCCATCACAATCTTAAATCGTAAATACGACCTGTCGCCCATTCAAGTGCTATTGGTGGGGATTATAACAAAATGTAGCCTAACAAAAGTAGTTTTTGGTGGCTGCTTTTTTTTATTTTAGAACTCAAGCGGCATACACAGTTTCTGATTATTTACATAGAATGCCAAACAATAACATTTAATAATTAAAGCCATCACTTTTATCATCAGTTGTTGACATGCTTCCATGCTCTCCGCCCCCTAAATATCATACCTCAGTATGACGTTCCTGTCCCATTTACTAATTTGATGGGTTGTTCACGTATGTAATTACGATGTTTTCGACAGCACGTGAAGGCAGCATCAAACCCTCTCCCCTCTGGTGCTGATGTTGCTGTCAGTATTGATCCAGTGTCTTCACGACACACTGAAAACAACCCGAACATTATAACATTTATACAAAAGTCCATTTCCTGGAGAAAACGTGTTTGCCTCAGTTTGAAGGGTTATAAACTGAATTCTTTGGGAATAGTTCATCTTTACAATTTGACCACTAGATGTCGCAATTTAACCTCCGCCATTCAACGTTTTGACACCATTTTTAAAAAATGGTGATGAATGGTGATTATGGCTGTAGATAAATAGTTATAACATTAATTAAATTACAGTCAATAAAGTAGACTTATATTTATGGGGGAAAGTGATCCACAAGTAACTGGATGTATCTATAGCATTTGAGTGAGATATGTAACTTCTGCCAATTTTATGCAGGTAGTCGTAATTCAAAACAGATCAAATTTAAGACTTTAAAATGTAAATTTAGCAACTTTCCTGCCATAAACCTACAATTGGTGAACTACCACTTCATAGCAACATTTCTATCTTTGGGAAGACAACAGTTTGAATAAATTGGGTCTTTATTGTAAAGAGAATATAGGCATTTGGCACTTTTTCAATCCTTTCTTCGTCATCAGCCTTTCAGTCAATTTGGTTCCTGGAATGCAGTGAGCAACACAAATTAATGATATATAACAGGCCCAGATTTACTAAAACCTTTAGTGGGTACAAAAACCATTGCAATGTTCAAAGTAAGCAACAAGACTTGTGATAGGTGCAAGACAATTTGCTTGACCAATCAGGGGTTATGTCATTGGTTTTTGCACATGCTAAAACATTTTGCACCCATGAAAGGCTTCAGAAAAGCAGGCAGGGCCTAAGAGCATCTGAGAGTGGATATTTCCTTTAATACTCCCATCTAGCTATCATTGATCTGTCATTAAATCTTCCAGGACCTTCTATTATCTATCTACGCCAAGCACTGATTTTGTTGGGCTAGTATGAAGGCCGATATGAGGAAATGTACCCTCCCCTACAAGAATACCGCATTTCCATTGTAGAGCCTTGGGAAGGCTTTTGCAAGGTAGCCTGAATCTTCGGATGTTAATTTCTCCTGAATAAAGCTGTGACCCGTTTCTATCTTCCCTTCCCATTAGTTTGACTAAACTCTGTCCTTCACTCTGTCTGCACCACCTGCTCACACAACAGAGGAGTGAGTGTTTTTTTTATTGGTGAACAGATGGGGTTGTTGAAGTGTTTATTAGACTACAGGGATTAGCTAATAGGCAGTTATGGACTCCATTTAACACCAGTGTGGGTGGATGGATAGACTTACTGCTGTAGCCTGCTTGGTTTTGGGCCACTGAGAATGTATATGGGATGTTATAGTGCTGTATCTGTTAGTATGCTAACACTATGTAACTGTATGAGGGCAGTTTTATTTTCCTGGACTTGAAGTACCGTACTTACCTTAGTATGTACTTTGCAAACTGATTTAGCCAACTTTGGGAGATCTGACATTCAATAGAGAGGCCCATTGAAGGTGCTTTAATGAGATGATGTTGCATAACAGCAGAGATACTGATAATGTATACGCTATGAAATGTTGTAGTAATTGATGTGCTGTAAACGGGCAGCGTGCTGTGCACATATTGCATTATTTTTAAAATAATATCTTCAGAATTCAATTGATGACTCTTTAGCGAGGTCAAAAAGACTGCATGGGCCGTATTGGCCTTTAATGAATCAATTAAAATGAGTTCACACCTCACTAACCAAACGGAAGCCTTTCTTTTTCATCCTAGATACTGCACCATTATTCCTGTCTTCTAGATTCCTCAGGTATGTAAGTGCCTGTTTTGCAAAACATCTCTTTCTGAAAGGTACATTTTGTCTACGTCAGTCTTGCTGGTTATTCGGTTTGCATTGGTCTTTTTCTCATCCACATTTTAGTTAGTACAAGTCCAAATCTGATTTTAGTAGATTTTTGTTGTTTGTTTTGTGCGGAAGAGGATTAGGGCCACATGTGAAAAATCTATTTGAATTCTGACTAAACTCAGAATTCTGACTTTATTCTCAGAACTCAAATACATTTTTCACATGTGGCCCTAATCCTTTTACATAGTTTTGCGTTGCTATAGATTTGTGTGGTACTGCTTTATTTTTCATAAATGTGTTATATACATTTTCAAAAGGCACTTTGGGTTCTTCTTCAGACTCACAAGAGACTTCCTTTATATACACATCCATAACATGGCTGTTGTGGAGAATGGGATGTATCAGACACATTTAGTCCGTGTCAGTCAGTCCACACATATGATTGGGGTGATGAATAATATAGTATGCCTTGCAGATCGATATCCTCCTCCTCTGTTTTCCACTCCTCTTGATGCTTTATTCATCCAGGGTGCCACATTACTTCTGCCTGCAAATGTTCAACAGCCAAATCCCTGAGGTCTCAATGAAGAATGGGACCAACCTTCCGCTTCACTTTTCTCACTTATTTTGGGAAGCAGACAAAACATCATTCATTTGATTTGCACTTCTATTAGCAGTACCTGCAAATCTGTCAGCTTGTAAATGGCCTAATGTGAAAACGTGACCGTACTGCTTGTGTTAGTGTCTTGCAGCAACCTCATTGGTTCTAGTGGAGTATCTGAGTATGAGTATATTGCTATTTAAACCATAGACTGTAGATCAGAGAAACTTCTCAGACTCTAACTATCTCCCTCTTTAGGCAGTAATGTCACATATGTAAAATTAAATAAAAAAACATTTAGCAGATAGTGTAAATCTAGTGTAGTCTTTAACTTGGATTGCCTGTTTAATTTGTAAGGTGAGAGGGGAGATGAAGTAGAGATCCCTTCCAGCTATGACCCTTGTTCCTCCACCCACAATAGTGATGGGCATTCCGAGTCTTTTCGAGGAGCTGGATCTTTTGGCTCCGGTCACTAAAAAGAGCCGTTCATTTGGCTCTCATTTGGCTCTTCGTTCACTTATAGTTCCGGTTTTTTGAAAAAAATGCAGTTTGATTTTCCACTTACGTCCTGTGAGTGTCGGACGCATACGACAGTGCTGCCACGGTGTCCGTGACATTTCTATGGTTTTATTTAGTGTAATGTATAGGCTTATGTTTAGTGATTAATGTGTTATATTAATTATTAATTACCCACAGTTTAATTAAATACGACCAGATCACTTCATCCTTCAACTATGATACTAATGTGATATTAAAAAAAAAGTCTACTAGTCTTTCTTTTAATTTGACTAGTAGCCTATATTAGGTCTGCCATAATAAAGATTTCAACTAGCAATATAGCAATGAAGATTAGTTTTAATTATTTAAGAATCAGAACATATTTGTGTGTTGAAAAAAGTAACATGGGCTATACATCATACAATCAAATGTTTTATTTAAAAATTATTAAATAACACAATGTCAACAGATTAATATAATACTTAAATAATAATC
>OMLI01018227.1:0-17532 GCA_900302605.1 Rondeletia loricata
ATAGTAGCAGGTACAGGATACTGTAGCCTATCCACACAGTCAGATAGTTTTTTTAAAATACACTATATTCTTTATTTCTATCATGATGGGAATAGGCAGGTGAAACGATAACATTCTCAATATGTGCTATACACAGAAACATATTTTAATATAAGTTCATATTAAACTATGTGCATGCAGATGTAGGCTAAGATGCGCACTGTATTAAAACTATCAACTTGAAAAGCATAATGTTGGCCTAATACGGTTGAAACTGACAGGATGAGTGGAGTGGATCGTTAAGGGAGATCTAACGACTGGGTCCCGACCACTCGTGGAAATCTTCCTTCGTTAAGGGATACGTTCGTTACGAGCGATTCTGGGAAACAGCTCGGCAGCTCAAGGAAGACCTTAAGGTAGATTTAACGACGCACGTAGCATTAAGGTATACCTTAACGGATCTGGGAAACGCAACCCAGACCATTAATGCACAATTCAGACTGAGGCAGTGTGGTTGTTTTTAATTTTAGTTGTAGTACCAATGAAGGACACTGGATGGCAACAAATGGCCGATGTTTCCAAAAATGGTTACACTGTTCTTCCACCTCTGTCTCCCTCATGACTAAGTACTGTAACAGCCACATATCAAGAGGGTCCACTCACATTCTGTGACAAAGAAGTTGAGCATGGTGAGGACCACAGTGTGTCCGCTGAACATGTAGTCACCACATGTATGGACTCCTGTCAGGGTCATTCCAAAACCACTCCAGATGGCCACTGCTTGTTGCAGTTTGGCCCACATATCACCATGTATCTAGACGGAGAGACGAAATGACAATGCTGTCAATGCTGCAGCCTCTCAAGGAGACAGAGATGTGTTTAAGAGATGATACATACAGTACATCAGGGTTAACAACCTATAAGTGAGAATCGCGATGGAGAAGTGTTATTTATATAGCCAACCCAATGTTACCTTTCCTGAGCACTGCAGGTGCTGTCCTGGCACAGACAGGGAGGTGACAAACATGGTGATGCAGCGCAGCATGAACACTGTCCCCATGAGGCTGCACAGGCGCCGCAACAGGATTGACCTACAAATTGTGAGAACATAGTTGACCTGGGTCCTCCGTGTTATCGATTTAAGGGACATACATATCCGGCAGCACAATCCTTTAAGAGACAACATTACAGTGAAATGAAAGATGAAAAAAGGAGGTGGTGATTTATTAACGCTCGGGCTCTGCGACTGTCAGTACTCTACCTGTGTTTATGCAGCAGTAGAACCAGCAGCCAGATATTGCAGAGGATCACTCCACATGCCTCGGCCATGGCAAATGCCCATGGTATTCTAGGCACACTGTTAAAAGAAAGGGGGGAAAATCATCTTTTCTACATGCTATTTTGTGTCTTGTGCTTTGTTTTGTTGTTTTATTTTGTGGCATACTGTATTGCATCATTGTTTTGGCTGATTAGCTAGGTAGGTAGGTTCGTTCTCTGTAAAGTCCTTTGAGACATGCTTTGTGATGATGGGCTATATAAATAAACTTGACTTGACTTGAATACTTCTAAATGCAAGCTAAGAAAACACTTACACTAACACTAACCCTAGCATTAAACAACCAACAGATTGCTTTAGAGGTTAATCAACGCACACTAGTTAAAGCTAAAACAGATTTAGGACAGACTCTAATTTCTGTCTTAAAAAATGATCTTTTCTACTTTCATGACTGATTTCAAATAGCCAAACAGGCACTTAAGTGATACACTAAAATCACTAGCTAGATTCATGCACAATCTATAAGACAAACTTAAGATGTGAAATTTAGTTAAAGTTATGATAACCAGTTATCCAGCCAAAGCATTAGGAGCCAGCCTAGACAACTTGCCAGAAATTCCAGAAATTAGCTCTCACAGCAAGCCAAGACATTCCATGAACAGCTCTATGCTGGTCATAAACAATGGGGTCATACCGTTTACCGCAAAGTAGGTCAATCTAAAAGATCTCTTTGAACCCAAACTAGCCTAACAGGAATATGTGAGGACAATAATAGAAACTTGCTGCTAGAAAGTAGGGCAATTATAATGTCCACCATCTGGTATGATATTCAGACAGTTGATTAAAAACAAAATGTCTTGCTTCACCCTCACATTGGTATATTAGAGCTGACTAATGCTTTATTGAAAGCAATGTTTTTGTTGTTCTTCTTAGGCTACCTGATAGTGCAGGTCACAAAAATAAGGCTTGAGAGTCTTCATATCAAATGAGAGCAGTCAGAAACCCACCTGTCGAGGAAAATATCTGGCAGCGGAGGGTACGTGCGCATGTCAGGCACCCTCTCATGCACTATGACCATGACAAAGGACGTGAACCCAAACACGAACATCACATAGACAGAACTAAGCACTGTCTTCCAGTACTCTGGATCCAGGCGCCTCGTCTGCTGCTTGTACTTCCCATTAGTGTACTGGTGGTAATCCTCTCCAACCGGTGCCGTCTCAGTGTTGTCACAGTCTCTGCCTGGGTCTCCGTTACACCGCCAGTCCAAACTACCCCCAGAGCCTGTAGGAGAGTGGCCATCAAAGGGAAGACCTAGCTCCTCCAACACATCAATGTTCTGTTTCTGGAGTTTGCGGATCGACACCATCAGCCGCTTGATATCCCCCAGCACCTTGAGCTCCAGGGGTGGTGAGCGGAGGTCATACTCACTGAGGGTCAGCAGGCTGGTGCCGTCCAGTCGGTGCTTGTGGCAAAGCAGATCTACATAGTCACAGAAGCCCTCTTCCCTCAGCCACTTGGCTACGTGTTTGGTGGTCCAGCGTCGGACACTCAGTTGGGTCATTTCCTCCTCACTCTGAAGACCGGGGGAATGAACAAGATTTCAATACATCAGACGTTCTAAGTGCAAGTCAAACAATTGTGTTTCCCCCTCATGTCAACATCAGTGCCATGTTGACTTGCTGACAAAAAACAATGGAATCCTAAAGAGAAGTAGGCACTATTAGGCAGGCACACTTTATTTCCACTGAATAAGCAATACTGAATCCAGATGAACCATGCAAGACTGCCACATAGACAGAAAATAACTTTTGTTTCTGATAAACAAGTTCAAGACAATTCCTGACCTAGACAGGCTGAGCTTTTCACAACTTGAGCAAACTTATGAGGCAAGCATTGGCAATATAAATCTGCAAAAGAATAGTTTGCACAATGAAAACCACACCCGAATTGGCACCAGTAATGTAGGTGAGGGAGCAGGCATAGCTTTAGGCCAGAGTCCAGACCTATGACATAAAGAGCTTCTCTGCTTGTCATGGATAAATGACGTATTCGTATAGTCCTATTACTAGCCAACACTATCCTATACTTGAGATAAGCAACTCAGCATCAATAAACTTGTGACAACTGTAACTGTAACTTTTGAGCCCAACTACATTGTTATTAGGTAAACACACAGTGTTTCTCAAGTCTGTCCCCAACAGATAGCCACTACATTCATACAATGACATTTCTCCCTGATAACATTTGAAATGATACGATAGCACTATGGCTACCTGTTTACAACGCTGTCATACAGGTCGTGGTAGACGGGCAGCAGTCCAGTTAAACTCTCTGTTAAACCACCTCTGTTCAATGTAAATAACACGCATCACTATCCAAAAGGTGGGCCAGGGGATGATGCTGCTGGTTCAAGCTGTAAGTTAGCTAACCTGCTGTTTAACATGTATCTGACAACATGCATGCTTAAAGGGTATGAGACACAACCAAAACACCCCCTCTTCTATCACAATGTTATTGGCAAGCAGGCTAATTCGGCTGAGCACCCTTAGCTAGCTAGCTAATGTTAGCTAGCTTTCTGCTCGCCTGTTTGGGTACCGTGAACTCACCGGGTTCAGATATAACGGAAGATGAAGCGACCATGGATGTATTACGCTGTTTAGTTAGCTAGCTAGCTATATGGCATCTCGCAAGAGTCTGAAGAAACCGCGTTGACACTTGCTACGATATTAATAAGAGCTTTGTTGGAGATCATTTCGCCTTGGCTTTGCTGGCTAGCATTACTGTTGATTACACACAGTCGTAATATCCAGAAAAGCTGCGCACATGAATCCAGGTACAACAGGCTTGACCACAGAACTTGAATGGACCAACTTCACACTAGCTAGTAAACAGTGACAAGACAGTGTACTGCAGTGTGGCTAATGCGGCAATATTGTGATTGTCCTTGCAAAAAAGCAATACGCTATTGTGTTTACAATCATGGTTGTAGACAAAAATCAGTTTACAAAGATCTTGAGAGTTGACCAACATTCAGAAATTGTGTCACTGTTATAATTTTAGACTGTAGGGACAGGACACCTGTCCTTGTCACTACCAACATGGTTGTAGTAAAGCCCCAACGGTCTTAAAGTAAATGTAGGGATAAGAAAGCTCATAAGTGTATAGTTTAATTGCAGCATATTGTTATGTAAGATACTATAAGAGGTCAGTCAATCATGAACAATCTCCAGGAAAAGAGTGATGCCTCCCCTACTCCTTCTGTGAAAGACTTGGAGAAGGTTTTGTATGGTGGAAAAAGGTTTGGCAACCATGTGGATGAAGTTTGGCCTAACCTGTTCATTGGAGATATGTAAGTTTAACAATCTCTGAGATTGCTCTTAGCAGGTTATAAAATGCAAGTGAATTCATCCTAGTGTCTTGTTCTATAGGTCACCTTTTCATTGTAGATTATTCGCTCTAATATGTTTTTATGACAGAGATCCCTAACATTTCTCCTATTTCCTCTATATACAGGTCAGTTGCCAATGATCGCTACAGTTTATGGAAGCTGGGAATCACTCATGTTCTGAATGCTGCTCATGGGAGGATGCACTGTCAGGGAAGTCATGACTTCTATGGATCCACTGTGGATTACCATGGAGTGCCTGCTGATGACTCGCCATCCTTTGACCTCTCTCGCTATTTCTTCCCCTCCGCTGAGTATATTCAGAATGCACTTGACACGCCTGGTGGTAAACACCCCATCGTGTTGCCTTATTATCAGTCTGTTTTATGTCAGACTGTGTACAAAACAGAATCCCAGTATCAGCTCATACTTTAGACTCATTTTAATCTTCTTCTTCTTCACCAGCTAGGATTATTGTCCACTGTGCAGTTGGAGTGAGCAGGTCTGCCTCCCTTGTCCTGGCCTATCTAATGATCCACCACCATTACTCTCTACTGGATGCCATCAAAAAGATCAAAGAGCGCAGGTGGATTTTCCCAAACAGAGGATTTCTGAGACAGCTTCGAGATTTGGATATGAAATTACACAAGACGTCATGAAAAGAGAAAATGAACAAAGGCTGCACCCCAACCACAGTCATGTCAACATAGTGAATCTTCTGCACTGCAAAGAAGTATCCATCTTATAGTAAGATGAAGTTATTTCATCTAGTGTTGAGTCTTAAAAGCTTGTTTTCCTAAAAACAAGAGAAGGTATAATGTTCTTGATACTAGTGCAGTGTTTGATCTGCATTATTCTGTCTTGTTTCAGGATGTTGACCCTTGTTATGAATATGAGACTAAATGACTTGTTAAAATTGACATGTTTTGCAGTGTGAGGCCTTCTTGGTATTGGGTGCAGCTAACAGCACAGCTTACTCTCTTTCCTCTACATCCCATTTGCTTTCATGAGACATTTGCTTTGAGCAGTCGGAGCAGTGAACTCGCTGCACGAGCCATTACTTCTGTTCCGTAACTGCAGTATTACGGTGCACTGTCTGGGATCCAGTATAAGCAATGCACTTTAACATTTGTAATAATAATTACATCCAATTATCACTGCTTTATGGATTGATTCATCTCTGTTTGAAGTTCATTCAATAGAGTCCCACAGTATAGTGTGAAAAACACAGCCCAGGCTGCAGTGTTTGTTGTTATGCCCTCTGCATGAGTAAGACTACACGCTAG
This sequence comes from Rondeletia loricata, assembly GCA_900302605.1. Taxonomy (NCBI): domain Eukaryota; kingdom Metazoa; phylum Chordata; class Actinopteri; order Beryciformes; family Rondeletiidae; genus Rondeletia; species Rondeletia loricata. The sequence goes on from OMLI01018227.1 coordinate 5,930, forward strand.
GTTAAGCACTAAATTGGGTAACTGTCCAGTGACAGCAGATAAACACCTGCTCATACAGATCATCCTGAGCTGGAGTGGACAGTAACTGCCTTTATAGAACAAACATTTGCAATAGTAATTGATCCAAGAGGGGGATTTTGAATGAAAATGTCAGCGCTGAAAGACAAGAGAAAAGAGTACCTAACTGTGAAGGACCTGCAAAAGGTTTTGGACACATGCAAACTACAGCTAAATCAAATGGACGAGGTTTGGCCCAACATATACATAGGGAATGTGTAAGTATGCATTTTATCTCAACTTATGCCACTTACTGAGTTTGCCCTGTAAGCAAATGTGAAACCATTCCATATACATCTCATGTTTAATGTTATATAAAATGAAACTATTGCCCAAGGTCATATTACATGACATATCTACCGACAAATGTATTCAAATATATTATTCTGACATGAAAATATTGTTCTGTCATTGCTTCTCAGCATTCTCACCGGTTTTTAACCTTCTTTGTCTCTCTGTCTTGCTATAGGGCAATAGCACAAAACAGGAGTGCCTTGCAGAAATTAGGGATAACTCATGTATTAAATGCTGCTCACTCCAAGCGAGGCAGCATAGGGGACCAAAGATTTTATGGCAACGACTTTGTGTATTGTGGCATTCCAGCGGATGACTCTACTCATTTTGATCTGGATGTATACTTCAAGCCTGCTGCCGATTTCATTCATAAAGCACTGAAATCACCTGATGGTAAGACTCCTCAAGGCTTCTCTCTAATATGCAGTAATATATGAATTATTACAATTACTGTACAGTGACTGATTCAACGATGATGTCATTCAATAGCTATAAAGAGGTCTGATTGAGTAATCTGATGTTTTTTCATTCCAATTTCCTGCACATTACATAATAACCTTTACGTCACTTCATAAATCCTTAATAAGCCTGTTCATTCTCCCATGCTGTCTTTTCAAAGTCGCCGGTCATCACAATGCAACACAACTTGTAATGGTATAGAACTGTATGACAGGAATACCTTATTTTCTCCCAGCAGTAATAATAAGGGTCTTGCCTTGCAGAATTTAAGTCTATAATGTGACCATGGCTCCTTTCAGAGTAGCTATCAAGCAGAGGACAGGATGGGATTAAAGTGACAGTCAGGCCCAGTCTGCAAAGGGACCTTAAATGAACAAAGGCGATGAATTGTGGACACTATTTTTAGCTCACAGCGGGGGGGAAAGGGCCACAGTTTGAGACGGGCAGTCATGTATGATATTAATAAGATGGAGGCCTCTCACTAATCCTTCCCTCACATCCCTCTCTCTCCCCTCATCGTCTCTATTCTCCAGGGAAGGTTCTGGTGCACTGCATCATGGGAATGAGCCGGTCATCCACCTTGGTGTTAGCGTACCTCATGATCTACCATCACCTCCCCCTCAAACGGGCCCTGCAGAAACTGATCCAAAAGAGAGCCATCTACCCCAACAAGAATTTCCTGGCTTTGCTGTTGGATCTGGATCTTCAGCTGACAAGGAAAAAGAAAACATGTCAGATCCTGTAATGGGATGGGAATTTCATACATTTTTGGGGATGTTTTTTGGAAGCAGCAAAAAGAACGAGAACGTCTTACCAAAAATGGAGTTTGGTCGCAGAACAAACACAAGCGTACTGTGAATTAAGAATGAGGGAAACATTGAATGGATAAGGGGATGTGATGATTACTTGAGTCTTGAAACCTTTATCTCTCATGCTTGTGCGATGGACTGTTCTTCAGCACCTCATTTTGTATTACAGCAGAATGGACCAAATGTTATAAAGGAAATGCTTGACCATGCATCATACTTTTGTAAAATCTATAGGTGACACATCATAGGAAAAGGTTTCTGTTCAACAACGCAAAACTCCGAATGGGAATCAATCTTACAGCATCTCACGTTTTCTCAAACCAGCTTAAACAAACGAGTACCTCAGTTCTAAGTGTTAAATAGCTGATTATTCCAATGGGTTATTGAAGTTATTGAAATGTATTGGACAGTTAAAAAACACGTAAGGCTCATGTCTGTTTTTCTGCATTCTTTCACTAAATGATTGACATACAAACTAAGAGAGAGAGAGATCAGAAACAGTGTACAAGAGTGGATATAAACATAATTCTCCGTAAAGAATAATCGCAGATATATGCACAAATAGCACCTCTGAAGTAATTCTCCTGCTATTGAAAAAACAGTGTCCTATCCCACTCCCTGTGCCGGTAGCTCGGATAACCTTTAAAGAATGCAGAAGATGATGCCAGAATTATTTTGAGCTGAGATTCAGATGTTAAAATAGCAAAAAAGGTTGCGGGGTAGATTACCAAGGAGAACGCAGACAGTTGTGTTGTCAACCTACATGGAGCTCTTGCGAGAGAGAGACCTTGACAAGAGACATTTCCATCCAAGGCAAGTGTGTCTACTAACAATGTCATTCTTATCAGTTGTGTTGGAGCTATAAACCCGTGTTGCACAGTATTTATTAGTATGTACAGTATATATAAATTACAGTGTATACATTTACATATTGTACTGTATATGTTTCCTTCATTTGCAAGGTAAACCTGTTTATGAAGCACTTTTATAAATGAGTATGTACTTTGATGATACTGCATTGCATGATGGATTACCCCCACTTTTTTCTTTTATTAATTTGCCCACAAATCCAGACGTACCACATCCGCAAGGCTAAAGAGGGAACTGTAATTCATAAAGCCAGCAAGAGAGGCCTGGAGGAGGTAAAAAGCCATTTTTATTTGCCCTCCATGTTAACCGTGGGCACTTTCCCATACATAGCATCTTTAATTACACAGAAGTAGAGCAGGAAGGACAGGTTAGCCTAAGGGGGGGAAGGCTATGAAAGCAGTGCTGCAGCTCAACATGTGCACCAGGGAAATCAGTTCTCTGCCCTGACTGTGGGAGGGAGGGAAGGGTTGTACTTATAGATCAATGAGGAGAAAGAAGAGCCTCCAGGTACTCTAGGCACATGTTGTACTTGTGCAGAGACACACTTTACTGTGCCTTCAAGATTCATACAAACTAACACATGCCCACACATGGAAGTGCATGGAGCATATGCTAGGTTAGATGCAGGTTTTCTTGCATATACACGTTCTTATATGCATTTGCAAAGAATGACACACATGCATGTATACACGTGTGTGTGTGTGTGTGTTTGAAGCCCTTCAGAGATGCAGAGATGGATAAAGCCATCAAGATGTTTGAGTGCACCTCCATGTGCCACGGCAGCTTTACAAAAGGTCACTGAAACAGATTTGGCCTCAATGACTCATCCCTATGGATACGACAATAAGTCTCCAAAGCCCAGTCCTGAGTGCCACATTATGTCTCCATAAACCAGCAGAATGCAAATCGGCAGCAGAGCCGCCATCCGTTTCTTTACAATGACAATGCATACACAACATTTGTATGGTCCCAGCCTAGAGCAGAATCACACAGCTGCCTAAATGGATGCAAATGTATACAGTATGCATAGTATAAGCCTCACCAATGCCCAGTGTGTAAATTGTAAATGCACAGGTTGGGCTTGCCTCGAGGAAATGAAAAGCTGACGTTTATAGTCCTTGAATACCAATCTACCATATCTCAGGAGATAGATACATTTACCAAGAGCTGCTGTATACAGGCTGTGGATTAAAAAAAAAATTAGACCATCATGAAGTCTTCTCACAATTGTGTGTTGCGGTGGTTCTTTCCTTGTGTGGAGTGCATTTCTTGGCATGGTTTAGGATAATCATAGTGTATATTAAATGGCTAGGCCAAGCTTAACATCTTCTAAGATAACAATTCTAAGTAATCACCTTAATTCAACAATGTATTTCACTCCTAATAGTAGCAGTGTCATTTAGGATGACAATACCCCCACTACAAGACACCCTACTCATCAGTAGTCACCCTGTTGAGCATTCACAGGAGATTCTGATGGTGTCTAAAACAGCGCTTACCACCACCATGCCACCACGCCCAACAAAGTACACCACACTACAGCCACCTTCGCTGGACAACTATATGCATGTGTTTCCTTTATTTTATATGTGACAGGTTGCAAAGCCAGAAGGAGGATCATCCAGGTATGCCCAGAGGCCTCCGCTGCTTGGCCAGCCCTGAGGGGGCGGACAGCAGGTATGAGACCCCCCCAGCTTCAGAGCTCCAGAGGCTGATGTGGACAAAGAAAGGGACCAGTGGCCACCTGGATGAGGTCCAGCCCAGGATCTATATTGGAGACATGTGAGACTGGGCATTAAGTAATCTATGACCTTTATCGACCTCTTATCAGCAGCCAGTAGGAATAGCAACAATATCGATAGAACTTACCCCCCCCTCTTTTAAAGTCAATATGTGTTTTTCCGCCCCATTCTGTTTACAGCTGTTAACTGTGATGATAGAAATGACATACCTCTTCTTGTACTTATCTCAACTGACAGATAATTATGCTTTTCCCATTAGGTATGCAGCCAAAGACAAGAGGACACTCCAGGCACACCGCATCACCCATGTACTTAACGCCGCTGATGGGAAGTTCAATGTGAACACGGGGGCCAGCTTCTACCGAGACACAAACATCACTTATCACGGAGTGGAGGCTTTTGACATGTCATCCTTTAACTTGAGTCCCTTCTTTTACCCAGCGGCCAATTTCATCAAGAATGCTATGAGCTCGCCCACAGGTGAGGAACTCTCCCCATGCACAAGGTATTTCTCATCTTTTTTTTTTTTAAACGTTAACTCGGAGAAGACCATTTTTTTTCTGTAAGAACAGGTACGGAAACATTTGTCAGTCAATTCCCATTACAGCAACCCCCAGTTGTATTACTCATTAAAATGCAAATCAAACACTAAACATAATATCAAGCTAATATCTTTCCCCCACGGTAATCTTCTCATAAGCTCAGACCTTGGACAGGAAAATTGGTTTTAAATGGATTGCCCTGGTAATTTGTAAGCAACACTTTCATTGGACATGGAAATTACACAATTATGTTTGTGGCCTGTGCTGCTCCTGTTATGCAAAGTGAAGGCAGTATCTGACATGACAGTAATAAGATGAGGCCTCCTCCTTCACATGCTGGCTGATCGGGGGCTCCAGTGTGTGGCGGGGCCTACAGTAATCCCCAGCAGCAATACACAGCCACCAAGACAGTTCAATTACGCGCTCCTCTGCGCCCTAATCCTCAGGCATGATAAGGAACCAGGGATTACCATGTGTAGAAACATTTGTTGCAACATTGTTGAAAACTTTTAGTCAGTAGCTAGAAGTACTCCACTCTGCGATGTGCAGGGCTTTTAATCCACGGAGGAGTAACAAATTAGACAGTTGGAATAAGGTTAACAACAACAATCCACTGGTTGTTCCTCAACTAGGGTAGAAAATGAGACGCGGAGCTGCTAGGGAGTGGGTGAGCTCTGAGCCGAGACATCCAGAGGAGGCGAAACCTCAATGATGTTGAGTTTTGTTTCAACCGGTTGCCAGGTAAAGTGTTTGTCCACTGCGCGATGGGCCTAAGCCGCTCGTCCACCTTGGTCCTGGCCTACCTGATGATCCACGAGGACGTGACCCTGGTGGAGGCGATCAAAGCTGTCAGCGCCAACAGGAACATCTGCCCTAACGATGGCTTCCTGGAACAGCTCCGAGAGCTGGACAAAAAGCTCCACTGCCGGGGACGATGACGAGGACCTGGAGCCTCAATGGATGGACTTGAGATACCAAAAATCCATGAATCCATTATTTTGGATTTCCACGCTGCCTTCCTGTCAATATCTGGTATAGAAGTAGATATAGTAAAGAGGATATGAATGTACAAAAAAAGCTCATTTTAAGTATATTTTCATTATAAGATTGATAAAAAATTTGCCCATTGACACTGTATGAAGAAACTAAAGTGCTTGATACTACAATAAATTCCTTACATTAGTTACAATTTGGTTTACTTTGAATGAAACCTGGCTATATTGCAACACTAACAATAATTCTTTATAATGGTGTGATTCAATTACACTATTACAACTGGAAACACTGCTGTGGTTCTATAGTAAAAGCTGTCACAACGCAAGCAGTCTGGCTTCTGTCATAGTCATCTGAGGAATAAATAGCCTGCACTCCTCCTGCCCAGTCATAGGCATGCTCAGCTGTCCCTTTCCAACAAGGTACAGCCTGGAAACTAGCTCAGATGTAAAACAGAGCAAGCTACACCAATAAGGTTAGAGTTTACTGTAGTTCTTTTCCTAACGTCTACAGGAAGCAAGCCGTCTGAGAACGAAAAGGAACATTTTAATTAAATTAATACTTGGAAGACATTTTAGAATTTTGCTAAATTTTTCCAAACCAAGCAAATCAAAAAGAGCAATTCGGTAAGTAATCTAAATGTTAAACCTTTGTGCAGTTTGATATAATTTGCTATAATTATACAATATGACTAAGAGCTAGGCTATGTGAAGGAGGCAGATATGAGCCCGGAGGAGGAGCCGGGGTATCAGACACCGCCCACCTGCGATCTGCTCGACCTTCTGCTGAAGAACAGACGGCCCACCGGTGCTGTCAATGAGGTTTGGCCCAACCTCTATGTTGGAGATGCGTAAGTGACATTCTCACTTCAGGGTTCAGCTGCAATATGGTAATTTCAATGTGACACTGTTGGTGCAAGGAGATCTGCATTTGGCTAATGAATGGAACATTTTGAAATCAGTATGGTTGAGTCACCACTGAAAATATATTTACAGAGCTTACCACAGGCCTTACCTTCTGTGCCGTTTACAGGGCTACTGCTCAGGATAAATCCCTCCTGGTGAATCTGGGAATAACACATGTGGTGAATGCTGCTCATGGGCCACAGCACATCGACACCGGGCCGTGTTTCTACAAAGACACTAACATACTCTATCATGGAGTGGAAGCAGCAGACCGTAAAGACTTTGACTTGAGCCCGTTCTTTACTGAGACTGCTGATTTCATTCACAGTGCTCTGGCCCAAAAAGGTACGAGTCCAGTTGAGCCACAGACGGATCTGAATGAAGGACATTAGGAACACATGTCCTTCATAATCAGATACACTATGCTATGCTATGCAATCCTTGTAGAAACCGCTGACAGTTGAGGTGATTTTTTTTCTATTGTCCATGCAGGTAAGGTGCTTGTCCACTGTGCGAGGGGAATCAGCCGGTCAGCTACTCTTGTATTAGCCTTCCTCATGATCAGAGAGAGGCTTACCCTTGTGGAGGCTGTCAAGGCCGTTCGCAGGCACAGAAACATTCTCCCAAACGCTGGATTTCTGAACCAACTCTGTCACCTGGACTCGTCCTTGGCCCTGGAGAGGAAGGGGAAGTAATATTATTAGAGAGAGGAGATGAGACTGATGCATTTAGAGAGTTTCCTCACAGCCTGGACTCAGGCTCACAGTATCGCAACACATTTCTGAATTTGTTTTCTGCTTGTTAGAGCACAACAGACAAAACCCTCCCTGTGCTTGAACAACACAAAGCCAGTGTATATCTAGAAATAAACAATGATCCACTTATTTATTCACTTTTTCTCAGAATACTGTGTCTAAACTGCTGAAATCCAGTGCCGTACTATTAAAACTGTGATGTCTTAAGAGGCTTGATACAAGATGACAGAAATATACCAGCATGGTTTTGAGTGTGTATACAGATTCAGGTCAGACTTTGAAAAGAGATGAAACACTGAAGCCATCTTAATAAGAAATGCTCTCCAGAGCACAGAGAGAGAGAGAGAGAGAGAGAGAGAGAGAGAGAGAGAGAGAGAGATGCTGTCAAAATAAAAGGAATTGGATATCACAGGTTTAATGATTTCACTGTCAGAATGAATGATGGCAGAATATGAAGATATGAGGGGAAACATAAAGGAGTCTGATGGTGTGAAAACTCTGTCTGACATGTTACCAGCTTCATCCAGCCATTCTGAAATACAGCCCTCATCACACTCTCACTTTGGGGGCTTGCATTTAGATCAGTGAATGGACCATGCATATCAGATAACAGAATCAAAGGCATGTGCCATATTGTGAAAAACCTCATCTGTCTAACAGTCTGACACATTTCAGTTCTTTTTGCCCCCGAGAGGCCCGAGAAGATGCAGAACATCCTTAATGGGTATTGTGAAGCAGCGCTTACAGAGCGACGCACGGTTTCTCCTGGAGTCTAAGATCTGCAGAAAGGCTGAGAGAGACTGACACAATTTCAAGGAGTCGCTCATATGGCTGAGCAGAAGCTCAGAATGCCCTGTTCACTCCAGTGAATAAGGGTATCCTTTGGCAAGTGCAAAGTTTGGATAAGTAGGGCTTAGCAGCAGAGATGAAAGTTGTGTGTTTAGAAGTGGAAGGCAGGGACTGGGTGGAAGTTTTCCCCACAGGCAGGGAACGCAGCAGCTAAGGTCAGGGGGGCTGCCACATCACAGCCCTAAAAATATCCCCTCCATTTGATGCCCGTCACAGACCAGTTATACAATCTCTGCCCCAACTCACGCCTGCCAGAATTAAACCTTAACTCGTTCTGTTTTTAAGGACTGCTTGAAAACGTGTTATCAAAATGAATAAACCAAATTCTCCAGTAGGAAGATGAAGGACTTCAATCTCCCGGTGAGTTGTACTTTGCTTGCACTGTAACAGTGGAAGCATTGGTGATGCATGTGAAACAAAACGTTATGCAAGTATGTATATAGCACAAATGGTGGAGCACCACAGAAGGAAAAGGGAACTGTGGCAAACCGAATCGTGATTATTATTTTTTCCCCTCATGGTAATGCATCATGTGTGAAAGAAAGCTACAGTGAGAAAATGGCTTCTCACAAGTCAAAGACTGGCATGAAGATACATGTTTCAAAGGCAGCAGAGGCATCTATGGATGAATATGTCACACCTGGGGGCTATGAGCTGGAGAAGATCCTGAACCGTGGGAGTGTGGCGTACACTCACGTCAACGAGGTCTGGCCTAATGTCTACATTGGGGATGAGTAAGTAAGACAGTAAAAAGCCGGAATAACTGAATAAAACACAAGATAATAGCTGATCAAAATGAGAATATTCACACCGACTTCTTACAGGCAGACGGCAAAAGACAAGTATAATCTGAAGAAGCTGGGCATGACACACATCTTGAATGCAGCAGAGGGGACATGGAACAACGTGGACACAGGAGCCGATTACTACAGTGACATGGACATAGTCTACTATGGCGTGGAGGCAGAGGATGTTCAAACCTTTGACCTCAGCCAGTACTTCTTCTCTGCTGCCCAATTCATTGATGAAACGCTAAGCAATCCTCAGAGTAAGACAATAGACTTACATGGACACACACACACAAATCAGTGTAATGTTATAACAATTCCCTGATTTGAACTGCTATCATTTATGCATCTCCAGATAAACTCTTGGTGCACTGTGTCATGGGAAGGAGTCGGTCCGCCACCCTTTTTCTGGCCTACCTAATGATCTGCAAGAACATGACAGTGGCTGACGCCATCGACCATGTGAAAAAACGCAGGCGGATCATACCCAACTGGGGCTTCTTGAAACAACTACGACAGCTAGACACGCATCTCCTGGAAGAAAGGAAAGGCTCTACAGATGGACAACATGATGAGACGAAAGATGACCATGACAAGAGTGAAACATGACGCACCCCAAAGGAAGCATTTAATTTGGATCAATTACACAGATACTGTATGTGCACAGAGATGATAGGCTAACAAGTAGGTAATAAGAAGTAACATGAGGGTTTCGTTTATTACTTCAACATACTTTTCTGTAGCGAAAAGAACTGCTTGCATTACTATAGATTCGAAATCTATCTTCTTAACAAACTTTCAAGGGGATAAAGGCTTTCAACATTTGTCCCCTCCCATTCAGTAAATGTTTTAAATCAACGGAGCAGAATCATGTACATGGTCAATCATAATTTATTCGTATGCTAAAATGTACAGCATTTTAAGTGACTGACAAAAGGAGAAAAGTCATAAATACAAGAATGTCATTCTGTCCAATTTTTGTGCACATAGCCAGGTATTTCCCCCCTGTTCTTACCAGCAACTCTGTACAGGTACAAAGGCTACAAAAGAGCAATATAAACAAAAACACAAGTACAAGTTGCGTTTTACATGCAATCCATTAGCTTAGTTTGGTCTATTCACAGGCTCTACTCTTCTACACTTCGGTAAAATATAAATCCAACATTTTATAAAGATAGAAAACAAATCTACAGATGGAATGAAAATGTAACTTTAAAGGCATTATGTAAAATATCAACTTTGGACTAAATTTATATTTTCTTTATTGTTATTCGTCATTATAATCATTTAGTTCTTTTAAATTCTGCCACACTTCCGGACACTTTGAAATGTTTTAGAATTGTCAGGGTACAAACACTGAGATATGCTTTGTTATTTTGACAGAAATCAGTCTGCTTTATAAAACAGAAAGCTGCCTCAAGGAGATCCGTTACAAAAGACTTCAGAATTATACATACATAGCAATAAAACCTCTCAAACAGAACAGAAAACAGGACTAAGTTTACATTTTTTTTACATTATTAGAATTAACAAAATATAGTTTCATCTTTTTCCCTGTGGAGGGAAACCTAATAAAGGCCAGATATCTTTAAAATGGCTTGCTATTAAGCACAACACTTGTACAGTACTACTCAATGCACTGTCACTAACAGAGACTGAAGCATGCTAGTTGTCACTTTACAAAATAAGTACAATAATTTAAATATACAAAGGCATGAGTATAGTACAAACTAATTGTCAGCACTGTTAGACAGGTACACTGAACAGGTTCATATAGCCACTAACTCCACTTGTAGCAGGCACATTAAATGGCTTCATTTGAGGCTGCTACACAACTGCAATACCACTGATGAAATCTCTACCCCCGAGCTCTGAACCCACCTGCTCTAAAGACACATCAGAGACACCAACACTAATTAAATAGATTTTCATCGTAATGATGTAAGGCTTCCCATCTGGAGGAACAAAAATACTTATACATAGCTTCAAAGTTTACTCATTGATGACAATGTTTGCATTCTTTCCAAGTGCTGCTGGTTTTTAAGTAATAACAAACAATGATAACAAAAGACACCAACAAAAAAAAAGGCCAAATCTGTGCATCTTGAAATAGTAAAATGCACATGAGAAGAACCAGCCCAGTCCGACTGAGAGTTACCGCCTGATGAACGGCCCTTTGAGGGACTGCTTCGACATGCCTGTGTTCATGTAGCCATGGTGACCAGCTGGAGTGTACACCATGTTGCCATGTGGTGGAGCCTGCATGGGCTGCTGGGGGTATGGCTGTGTTCCCATCATGCCCATCTGCATAGAGTACTGGGGCGACTGGTTCATATAGGCATGGTTGCCATGGTAGCCACTGTTCATCATGGGCTGGCTCATGCTGTAGCCATTCATGGCATTGAGAGAGGGCATGTTCATGGAGTTGACATTGTAGGCTGGTGCCGGCATGATGTTTACGCTCATGTTCATGCGCGGCATGGCTGCCAGCGTCCTGGAAGGCGCCTGCATGGCCACAGTCTGGGGCGGCCGGGCGTACA
>OMLI01018230.1:7654-19851 GCA_900302605.1 Rondeletia loricata
TCTCTCTCTCTCTCTCTCTCTCTCTCTCTCTCTCTCTCTCTCTCTCTCAGATGGCCTCTGGTCACCACAGTGGGTCAGGTCTATTTAAATGCCACAGAGCGCACGCTGCTCTGTTTGTATACAATAGGCAGAACCTGTTGATTGGCTGCAGGTCTTTGTATATGGCTTGATGAGGAAGGGGCGGAACCCATTCATTCATTCATTCATTCATTCATTCATAAAATTCATTGAATCCATTAAAGTCTGTGGTTTCATTTTGGGTTCTGTGAAATAATCTGCTTTAACAAGTAGTTGATCAGCACTGTCATGTGTGCCCTAATACTTCTAACAGTATTCTATGTTCAGTGTAAAATAATAGTATGGCTGAATTTCCTAAATGTATCTCATCATTTTGATAGTTTACTTTTCATTTGCATGGTTGTAAATTAAAGGTAAGAGCAGAACAATCCTAAGAACCTCTTATATTTTTGCAAATAGGTGTAGCTTGTGGTTCACTGGTAAGTTGCTGTTGAGTTTCTGAATGAAAGGTGAGTAAAGGTTGATGATACTGACTGCAGCTCCAGCCTCTGCAGGGTGGTTAAGTCACTACAGACAGGTTGCTTATGGTCCAAAATGAAAAGCGGATCAAATCAGCAGCTTACATGTAGTTATAATTACATATAGGTCAGGACTACAGAAGTCATGTATTGACTTACTTAGCCTCATAGACTATATAGGGATGTAGAATGAATTCGATTTTTTGGATATCCTCAAATGTCTATATTTCTATATTTCCATTTCTATTTGGCTACATTAATTCCATTACTATTTCTATTTGGCTACATTAAAATACTGGATTCACAATGCTTTACATGGTCATTTTCATGTGAAAAATACTAAAAGTGTGAATACATGGTTGACGTATTAAGCCACATGTTTAAGACTGAGATGATCAACACTTAGGAATTAGTGGTACTGAAACTACTCACTTGGCATATGAATGGCATAAACAAGGCAGTAGGCATAACAATGACAGCTCAGCAAAATTCTGATTTTAAATTCAACAGGTTGTCACATTACATCCGATACGTGAGATATTTGCCACTGACTCTTAGTGGTAAATATTGTAAATATTGTATTGAGGAATACTGAAGCTAATAGAAAAGTGTGATGTTCATTTGGTATTGTTCATTTTGCTGTTTTGAATTAGCAACTTTTCATGATTCTTTAGATGCCAATGAACCTGTCAGAACTAAAAGTAAGAAAATACATGGCCACCTATTTAAACAATAGTTTTTCCTTTTCGAGATACATGTTTTTCATTGGACAGCAGGAGGATATGGTGCTGATGAGAGTGGTGTGCAGTTGCTGACCAACATGCAAAGTGATGGTGTACAGCTCAGTCTGTGATTGGCCGGAGAGAGAACCACACCTTTTTACCACTTCCTGATGGCTCCAACGGTTCACCTGAGGGCTGTGAAGGAAAAGCTTTTAGCCCCAGGTTGGGTACAGGTGGAGGAGAGAAGCGTTACACATTACAACCATGCAGGACAGACAAGACACACCTCTGGTAAGTATGTATAGCAGCAGTCCTGCGTGTTTTCCTGTGTATAAAAGTCTAAATATGACTAAAGATGTTTTCCATTAAGCTAAAATATGTATTGCGCATATGTTTCTGGTGTGTTTCCATTGCAATATTGCAGGTTCCCTCCTGTATTGTATGTCAAAGGTGATAATGCTGTAAGGGCAAAGTCAGGGCAGGTTGATGAAAATGAACAAAAAGCATCATATGGCTTATGTATTGTTAAATAGAAACTTGTATTGGCCTTACAGTTTCTCATTTCAGGACTCAAAGATGCAGTCAATCAATTTGACCATGTAAATTTGAGGTGTAATCACATCCGTTCATGAGGAGTTTGACTTGTAGATGGAACAGAAGTTATGTTTTTGAACTTTTCTTCATAACTCAAACATACAGGTGTGTTTTACCTGTTTCTTCACTAATATTACAAATGTAAACAAACATTGTATAACATTGCTCCCCTAAAAGTAATGAATTAATAGTGACATCCTTACATTACCCAATTATATACTTTCTTGCTACTCATTGTAAAGTTAAAGATTGAATCATTTCTAAGAGATAAAGGTTAAGGGGCTTTTGTTGGATTTTGAAACCTCAATTTGTACAATGTACTTTTACAGCAAGGTATTTGCATCAGTACATTCACTGATATTTCTTTCTTTTCAGCAAAGTTACTATATTGTTACAATGTTGCAAAATGTTGCGATCCAAGACAAATCTTCACTCTTAAAGATCTTAAACTTTTCCCATCACTTTCTAAGAATATCTTGAAAGTTTTATGGAGGAAAGGATTTTCTTCAAGCCTGTGTATTACATGTACAGACAGACAGACACACACACACACACACACACACACACACACACACACACACACACACACACACACACACGCACACACACACACACACAGCTGGATGTCCCTTTCTCTGCCTTCGCATGCAAATGCCTCATTTGCATGGGCAATGATCTCTTCCCTCACACACCCAGACCTGTAGGCAAATCAAGCCTTCCACAAAGGGCTGCTCACTTTTACATTCAAAAAGATCACCAAACACTAATTGACTATTTGCCATAAATGAGTCGGTATGTTAACTATATTCCTTAATCCATGTACATTTTATTAAGTGACCAGGGAGGCCAAGCGGACACAGCTTATTGTCAGAGAAACATGCATTTGGGTTGCATCTTTGTTTTACTTCATCTTTTACAAGCAGCTCAACAACCCATGCAAATAAGATGGCTGATAAAACTCAGTGTTTACTCATGCAAATGGAAATCATTATCAATAATGGATAATATGTTTTGTTTTTTACTGTTGAGCCTCCTACAGTAGGAGAAGCTATCATAGTCCCTTGAAATTGGTACATTAATTTTAGCTTGTGAGACAGAAAAACATTTCTTATAGTTTTAAAAACTATGTTTGAATTATTTAGTTGAATTATTTAGAATTTTCTTCTTATTTCAGTGTCATTTATTTCTATGAAAAGAATCATTTAGAGGGGATAAATGGTTGCATTTATTGTAAAATATATAACTAATAACTACATACAAACCAAGTCATAATGTCAAAAGAACAGTTTCTCAACAATCCACATACTATTTCATGGTGCAGTATACCTTACTGTTATTTGCCATTGTATCAGAAAGTTGTTGTTTTCCCAGTCTCAAGTAGAAGCCTTGTAGCCCTCTTTCTTAGTTTCATGTCTGTATATGAATGAAAATCTTTGGCGAAAGCTTGCAGTGTATTTCTAGGCCAAACGTCAGGGAGGAAGCGATTTGCATGTGAAGCGAGAATGAAAATGCTGCAAACTTTGCATTGACCAATGGGTTTAGCAGAACATGTACATAATGTCTTGTGCTGTGTGTTTGTTTGTTTACAGGGGACACTACATCCACATCCACAGACACGATGCCTGCGATGTGGGGGCACACTGGAGTGGTCAGAACAGCACAGGTGTGTGTGTGTGTGTGTGTGTGAGAGAGAGAGAGAGAGAGAGAGAGAGAGAGAGAGAGAGAGAGAGAGAGAGAGAGTGTGTGTGTACAGTAAACCAACCACCAACATAAATTCCAGCCACAGCGATATAATACACACAAGCATTCAATGTGTGTTACTTTCAGTGTCCTGCTGGGCTGTTCGTGCTGCTCTCCACTGGACGAGACTCTGGCCACTGTAGCCAGAGGCCTGGGTGGCATAATGAAGAGGGAGAAGAGCCAGTGGGCCGTGGGAAGAGTGGGCGACATTGACTTCACCGGTTCTAGTCGGACAAGAGGGAAGGTGGGGACCGTGACGAATAGCATACTGTATCTCACCTCGATTTTAACGTGAGTCACAGCAGCATAGCGAGAGTTTGACTTTTTAAAACAGAATATTTAACGCGTCGACGTGTTTCCCTCTGTCTAGTTTGTGAGGGTGCGCAGCAACACAGACCCAGTGCTGATCTACCAGATGCTGACGGAGCAGTGGGGCCTCGCTCCTCCACACCTGGTGGTGGCGCTGGTGGGGGGAGATGAGCTGGCTCAGATGAAGCCCTGGCTCAGGGACACAGTGAGGAAAGGACTTGTGAAGGCTGCACAGAGCACAGGTTTTCTACAGTCTATGGTTATAATATACTTTCACATGGGTAACAGTGAGGCAGAAGTTGGTTAAATTAGGTTCTTCTGTATTAATATATTAATTAATATACTAATTCTGGAGCACAGCAGCTTTTGAACTGGCTCGATCAATAGAACAGCTGTTTATTATGTTGTCCGGAACACAACTGGTAGAGACTCAACCCTAGTCCTTATAGACCTTGCTAGCATGAATAATACCTGAAATATGCACAAAAACTAGTGTATACCATACAAACACACACACACACACACAATTCATGTGCTTCTTTGTCGTCCAGGTGCGTGGATTTTGACCAATGGCCTTCGCTTCGGCATCACCAAGCACTTGGGCCAGGCGGTGCGAGACCACTCCCTGGCTAGCACCTCCTCTAAGGTGCGGGTGGTGGCCATCGGTATTGCACCCTGGAACATGATCCACAACCGAGAGGCGCTGCTCGCTGCCAAGGTTTCTGTACTTACACAGTGAATATACAGCTAATGAAAAACTAGCAGTGGCTTCTCTCCATGAGCAAATAATAGATTTTTTTACATTGTTATGTTTTGTGCATTTGAACATACCTGTATGTATACGTGTTCCCAAGGTGGATGAACCTGCGATATACGAGTCACAGGACTTGCCCCATGGGTCGGTCTACTCCCTGGACTACCACCACTCCCACTTTGTGCTGGTAGAGGAGGATCCCAGTAGACCGGATGCAACCAGTGAAATGAGGGTCAAGCTGCTCAAGCACATCTCGCTTCAGCGCACCGGCTATGGAGGTATAACCTTGCTGACCATTTATTTTTTCATGCCGAGAACCTCTTGGTTTATTGCTGAGGAACCCCAATAGGTTCGCCCAATTTGCCCAGATGAAATTCTGGTGTCGGGTTGGACACTTCTCCGCCCACAGGAAGTGACGAATTGAAACTGAAGAGCGAAATATAAACTCTTCTCCTGAAGAGCAGCGAGCAGCGCACCTTTCACGCAATTTAGTGGCAGTTAGACGTTGCAAATGTCAATGTCGTTACTCTGTGGCCCTTGCAGGTGCAGGCAGTTTTGAGATCCCTGTTCTGTGTCTGTTGGTCCATGGAGAACCCAGGATCCTAAAGGTCTGTTTTATTCTATTATGTGCTATTGGTGTTAGTGTTACTGGAGAACTTTCAAGACCTGACTGCAAAGAAACCTTTAGAAATCCAGATATATCTTTTGTTGAATGAATAGTAGCTTAGACTTGAGAATTTGTCTTTGAACCAAATGTAGGTTCTGCCACCTCCTGAAGTAGTGGGTCAAAACCAGATTGAGAGCCAAATTCTAGCCTGTTTCCACAAAATAAATCTCTCTTTGGCTAGAAAACCTGTGAAAGGAACAAATGTATGTGCAGAAATAGGGCCATAACCCACGAGATTATAAAATCACAGCTATCTAACACTGATCAATTGAATTCTCCGTTTATGTTTAGTTGAGTTGTTACTTAGTGAAAATGACATAGTTTGTGACTTTGAGTAAATCTTTGTGAACATCGTCTCCCTTTCTGCAGAGGATGCATAAGGGCATTGGGAATTCGACACCATGGCTGATACTGGCAGGGTCAGGAGGCGTGGCTGACATTCTGGTCACGCTGATGAATAGGGGCTGCTGGGATACGGACAGTGTTCACGAGCTGCTGCTGGACACCTTTCCCAGCGCCCACCACAGCACAGACATCAGTAAATGGGTCAAGCTGGTGAGAGAGATGCACACAGCAAGTAGACCGGCACATAGACAGATATGCACATCACAACACTTCTGGAGTTAATTCACTGTCAAAGTTGCCAGAAAGATGCGCTGAGAAAGCTACGTTGTGTTATTTGTATGGGACGACCTAATTAAGGATATCTGCTCTATGTCTTGTGTATCCACTTTTAAAATAATCGAGGGAGAGATAGGAATAGTGCAACATGTTTTTCAAGCTGACATACATCGTGAAGCCATTTTAATTGTTGGAAACTCTGCATTAGACAGGGATGAAGAATCTGTGATATTTATTAACTGGTCGATGCCCTTCCGTTCAGATCCAGAAGGTATTGGATCATGGACACCTCCTTACCGTCCATGACCCTGAACAGGAGAGCTCAGAGCTGGACACGGTCATCCTCAAAGCTCTAGTTAAGGGTACGGTGTTTCCTGTAAGGCATGCTATCAGGAAATTCTTGCAATCTTCAATGGCTGTACAATTATGGGTGTTGTGAGTTGAGAGTTACGTGGAGACGGAGCCTTGACCCTTTGAGTAGCTCACAGATTGTGGAACTGTGTGTGTGTGTGTGTGTGTGTGTGTGTCTGCATCAGCCTGTAAGAGCCAGAGTCAGGAAGCCCAAGACTTCCTGGATGAACTGAAGCTGGCGGTGGCCTGGAACAGGGTGGACATCGCCAAGAGTGATATCTTCAATGGAGATGTGGAGTGGAGGGTGAGAGAAACACTCAAACACTTTATTACAGTTTTGCCACAATCTGGTATTTAAAATCTCTTACGCTGCACTGCAAGGTTAAGGGTTAAGAAAATTGTGAAAGTCAATCTTCTGTCAAGTCAGAGCCTAGTACATATAAATGAACCCAAAACGTACAGTATGTGCTAAAAATGTCCTAGTTTGGGGGATTTGGCATGAGCATTTTATTTGTTGATATTTGGGTTTCAAAAGAGGTGTTATTGTCTTAATTTAGTGACTATAGACATATTAGATATCACAAATATGTACGTGTTTGTACTTAAGAACAGCAGTAATGACAATGGAACGCAAAGCATTTCTCAGGAGAGAAAAGAAGACATTGTAACATTGATACATGATCTCTGCAGGCGTGCGACCTAGAAGAGGTGATGATGGACGCACTGATCAATGACAAGCCTGACTTTGTGCGCCTCTTTGTGGACAATGGCGTGAACCTGGGCGAGTTCCTTACCTACGGTCGTCTGCAGGAGCTCTACTGGTCTGTGTCGGAGAAGAGCCTCCTCCACAACCTGCTCCTCAAGAAGTACGAGGAGAAGCAGCTTCTGCTCGGCACCGCCAGGACCCCCGGCCCCCCCGGGCACCACCCTCCTGAGCAAGGGGATCGGAAAGCCCGCTTCACCCTCCACGAGGTCTCCAAAGTGCTCAAGGATTTTCTCCACGACTCCTGCAAAGGCTTTTACCAAAAGGTTCCTACAGTGAGTGATACACAGAAATTCAGATAACTTTATTTTTCCGGTAGAAACTTGTGTGGAGGCATCAAACATACACACAATAGTCATAAAAATCATAGAAACCAACACTGAATAAGCAGTACTCTCAACTGATGACCGTAAGTCCCTAACTCTGTCACTTTGTATTGCTCATGGTATTACCTCTCGTTATAAAGGGCATCTTCAGCTAGAACCATGTAACCTTGCAAACTAATAATATATAATAGAATAATTTCACTGTGTACAGTACATATGTGACAAATAAAGTTAAAATAAAATTATAAAAAAAATTAACTGGAAGACACTTGCAAACCTCCGCCAACGCTGAACAATTGTCCAACTTGCTGTTACACCCAAAGACATCATTCCTATCACTTACATTTTAGGATCACCACCAAAATCTCATCAATTGTTCCAAGGCCTATCAGTCCACCAAATTTCATGGAAATCCATTCATAAGATTTTGAGATATCCTGCTGACAGACAGACAAACTAACTAACAGGCAAAAACATAACCGCCTTGGCGGACGCAACAATTGATTTCAAAAGGATGATTGTCATAGACTGTATGACGCATACAGTAATAATTGTACATGTTATGTGTATGCAGCCACTACATATTTAGTACATGTACTGTCTGTCTGTGCGCTCCAGGAGAAGCCAGCTAAGGGTCGACTGTTCCACACCCAGAAGAACCTGGCTGAGTTGGAAGGGCGCTGCGAACATCCGTGGAGGGATCTCTTCCTCTGGGCCGTCCTGCAGAACCGACAGCAGATGGCGAACTACTTCTGGGCCATGGTCAGTTCTTGTCAGCCCCCTAACTCAACTGAGCTCCAGCTCACACCATCTTGGCGTTGTGTGGTTCAATCAATACAATTCAAAATGTGCATAGCATTGGCGAAACTCATCCAAACCGAACTGAACTGAGCTGAATTATACTGTGCCAGTTTTGTATTCTGTAGTTCATGTGAATAAGAATGATGTGGACCAGCACAGTGCAGGAGCAGGTCAGCTCTGCCATATGAAAATGTCACTCTAGATAAGAGAGCCCAGTGAATGGCATATTTATCACCCACTGTGTTGAACTAGAAAGCTATCTTATCTCCAAGAACATTATTCAAATGAAGGTCATGCTGCTGCAGCCAAAGAGAAAGGAGGCAGTGCATGCATATCTAAAATCCTGATGAAGCCAACGAGAAAGAAAAAGACACCAGCACACTGGATTGATGCTTAATTAATGGTTTAAATGACACAAATTAATGATAATTGGTCTTTGTTTGTTTTCAAAACATGTTCAAGGCACGTCTCTTTTTTTTGGTATGCCCCTCCCCCAAACTAAGGGAACCAATTAGTGAAATCTCACAAGCAGTCACCCTCATGCTCCCTTCCTGGGTGCTATTTCAAACGCTATCTATCAGTATGGTAATTGCCTTCAATGTGTGCACATCCCTCGGCGCAAGTCTGTTAACCATTCACACACTGGCAGGGATATCAGCGTTAAGTGAAGCATCTCTCATGTTGAACGCCTCGTATGAGACATCCTTGCGACCTGGCCTGTGCTAGCAAAATATCTCATGATTTATGCATGCATATATACATGAGCACAGGAGTAACATTATAAAGTGTGATGTGAAAAATAAAAGCCTGTCACTGCTCATTTTAAACAAGCGGAGCACAATGTCAGTGCTAAGAGGTACAGATCAGTACTGGGAGCATAAACCGACCACAAAGTGAGAGAGCTCCATCGTTCTCTTTGTTTACTGACGAGGATCCAACTGAAGACGCTGACTTAACTATTAAGGGTGCAGGTATCTTTTGTCTATCTCAGCGCTGTAGTCAACACCACCTTAATCAAGTCCACAGGGTGGAGGGTGTAGTTGAGTCCAAGGCCTTAGAAATCTGAACTCAAGACCAGGAGAGATAATTCTACAGTCTTTGGTTGAATCCCAGTGTCAAGACTAGAGACTACTGACTCTTCTGTACGGACTTGAACTTGGAAAGGCGTCTGCAGCCGCCTGATGCACACAATACACCCATTTAGATGCCACAGATGCATTTCTCTGCAATTCCTCTTAACTACATTTCAGTCTGGACTCGGCTTCCTTTTCATTCTTCAGGGCCCGGAGGCCGTTGCAGCAGCGCTGGCTGGTTGTAAGATCTTGAAGGAGATGGCACGACTGGAATCTGAGGCTGAGTCGGCACGTAGCATGAAGGAGGCCAAGTATGAGCAGTTTGCCCTCGGTGAGAAGCGAAACATTTGATGACAAGCGCTACCAATGTGGTCAGAAAAAGTAAAGGTCGTACATGGCGAGATGTGTATTTAATTTTTTGACCTGAAATCAACCGAACCAAAGTTTTGTCCACAAACCCAACCAAATCCCTGACCCTAACCCTCATTTAAGAATTCTTCAGATGTTTGACACTGTGTTCCAACTGTGTTATCATGACAGATTTATTTGGAGAGTGCTACTCCAACAGTGAAGACCGGGCCTATGCTTTGTTAGTGAGGCGAACTCGCTGCTGGAGCAAATCTACTGTCCTCAACTTGGCAACTGAGGCAGATACCAAATGCTTCTTTGCCCACGATGGAGTTCAGGTAACTGCGACACACATCCATATGTTCATTTGGCACCGTTTTAACTGATTCCCTCAGCTGTGGTGAAACAGGTTTGACATTTAGTAGGAAAATCTATCCTTTATTGAACAACAGTTTCAAAGTGTTGTGTCTTTGTTAAGGAGAGTTGGGTAGTTTAATATGCTACTTCTTATATTAAAATATGTTAATACAAGAAATTGCCCTACAATTATTGCAGTAATTAAGGATGATACTTGTTCAGGGCAGTATGTGTCATTATATATGTAATTCAAAGTCTTCCGCTGCTCAGTGGACCCCGTTCAGTTTGCACTTCTCTCTGACAAAGCCATCATTGAGAATTTAGTGGTGTTCAATTTCAGCAGGGAAAGTTACCATGCATCAAGCTGGACGAGTCATATTTTATTTAAAGCGTGCGGCAAGACTAATATAGTTGCCATTCAAACTGATAGCTGTTAATTATAATTCACTGCATATATTATGTATCAAGGGAATACAACTCAGATGGCACTTACTGGGATATTACAAAGTGCGTACAAGCAGCATCGTGACCAAGCATCAGGTATCCTTTCATTTAAGGGACCGTACCCCAAATTACAACAAGATTCCTCATGCATCATGTGAAATGGAGGTTTGATGAGGGGAAACATCCAGGCAGACATACAAAGCAACAGATTCTAAGGCCTATGGTGCCCTCTTGTGGTATCCTTTATTCATAGTAGATGATTTTAATCTAAACTTTGTTACAGGCTCTCCTCACTAAGATTTGGTGGGGGGCGATGACGACGGACACAGCCATCTCCAAACTAGTGGTGTCTTTCTTCTGTCCAGCACTCATTTGGACCAACCTCATAAAGTTCAGGTGATCGATGTTATACTACTCTCTTACCCTTTGTCTCAGGCATGTGTATGTGTGTGTTTGCATGTGTTTGTGCGTACATGCCTTTCTCTGTGTGCCCAGACACACTCTGTGTGCGTTCACACTCACATGGTCATGGACTCTTCATGTGTGTGTGTGTGTCTCAGTGATGAGGAGTTGGATAATCATAGTGGGGGAGATCAGTTTGTGGAGCTGGACAGTCTGGATACAGAGAAGGCCTTACTGCTCACCGACAACGATGACCCTTTGTGAGTTTGCAGTGAAATCAGATTTATTTGTCACCATACACATATTCAGATCATCCTCTAGTACTTGCAAGTTATTTTATTATGTAAAAGGAGATGGAGAAACACATGCTTGTCTTGTCCACCGTTTGTTTTCCAGAGACTCCCCACCTGGAGGGCCAGCAGCCCAGAGCTGCGCCTCAGTGTGGTGGCGTTTCTTACTGCGCCGCTGGCGTCGCTTCTGGAGCGCTCCTGTCACTGTGTTCCTTGGTAACGTCATCATGTACTTCGCCTTCCTCTTCCTCTTCACCTATGTGCTCCTGCTGGACTTCCGCCCGCCGCCGCCCAGCGGTCCTGGAGCCGCAGAGATAATGCTCTACTTCTGGGTCTTCACCTTGGTGCTGGAGGAACTTCGACAGGTGACCGCTGAAGCATCCAGCCTCTTTGAGGAAATAGAGTGAACCAATCTCATTTCTACTTGTATTTCCAAACACATTAGAATTTTCTAGGCCATGAATTTGTTGTAGTTTTTTACACATGTAACTTAAAGTATGGGGGCTTCTCTAAAATCAGTAATGACTTTCAAGTTATGATGAATTAGACCTATTCACAAATCCTCGTTCAAATTATTCCTTGGAATCACACTACAGGTATGACCGTGACCAGAAATACTCATAGCAGTAGGACTTGGGCCCGTATTTCTCAAGTTTCACAGAAATACTCCTAGAAATACTTCCTACAAGGAATCATGGCTTTCACCAAATTGTTCACAGCAACCTAAGAGTAGGAAGTGAATTGTACTTTCCCACTTTCAACAGTGAGTAGCAGTTAGTCGGAGTGAACAAGCATGTTCCCATATTGCACTGATCCTCAGGTGCCTTCCTCCCCAGGCCACAGAAGTCCCAGCTGGGACAGAACCACTGTTCCCTCAGTTCGGTTTTTCAACATGTATTCTAGCTAAGTCCCATGGGCTGAAAACAACTATGGCACAGGTTCGCAAAAAAAGAATCAAACTGCTACAGGCAACCCTGTGCCTTCAGAGGGATGGCTCGGGGCACATGCTGCTCCCAGAAGGGAGACGGGGCCACAGGGGGCCTCTGTTCCTACCAAACTCACCGTAGAACAAGGGAACTGCGGTTTCACCAGCTTTTTA
>OMLI01018232.1:0-10676 GCA_900302605.1 Rondeletia loricata
CATCAGGGAGCGGAGAGGAAAACGCTGGACTCAGCTGAAACCCCACGCTCAGGCTCCCCTCGCTATACCGCCTGCCTACCCGCCTGCTTCATATCCAACTAACACCTTCCCCCAAAAGACCCAAAGTAGAGGAGGGAGAGTGCAGTCTATCAGAGAGCAGAGAGAAAGACCTTGAGCTCTGCAAGCTCCCACTCCCCTCAGATTACAAGCAGGGCCGTGTATAAGTGAACCGTATATTGTGAACGAACAGGATTTCTCTGAGGTCAACGACGTTAGCTGTAAATGACATTCAGACACGCAACTTGGCATGTCTGACATTCATTTGAAGCTGTAAAACTGCGATATATAAATGGTTCGCCGTGCGATGTCTGGTGCGGCCACGCAATGTCATAGCACGTACTCGCCTGCGTTTTCTCCGCGCCGTCATCCGCGGTCATTGATCATTTGAAGAATTCAACATACGACGTTAAGGAGGCAGCACACTTCCATAGATGGCTCTAAGAATTTACCTCCATAGGCGTTCACTTGAAAACACAGAGAGACGTGGAGTTTCCTGTGTGGTCGCAGTGGTGTGAGCACAGGGTGGCATCCGTCCATGCCTTCACTGAAATGGCATGGCTCGTGTGATGGCATTAGCAGAGATGTCAGTCACCCAGCCCCAGCGGTTGTGTAAAGGGCAGACTGTCTTTCTCCATGGCACCACCACAGCCATCCGCTAAACCATTGGATTCCCATTAGCTTGTCTCCGACTATTTCACTTTCGAAAGATGGAACACGCACACGGTTATAGATGATATGCATGCACACCACTGTCCTCGAGCGATAAGACACATCTTTGAGGAGTTTCCTGCCAAAATCCAAAATGAGATATCTACCATTTAAGAAACGTGTCGTCTATTATTACAAAGTGACTGATAGAGTAAAGTCCTTTGTAAAGGATAGTAGGCGACTCAAATCCTCAAATAATAATGTGATACATGTGATACTTCATTGATCCCTGTAAGACAATTCTCTTCTCATCTGCCCACTTCCACAGGGAGGTCAGAGGTCAGTGTCAGCTACAGAACAGCATCCTTGGACCAGGTAGGGATTTTGTTCTCGGACACTACAGCAGGGTGGATGTTTCCTGATACGCGGGCTTGAACCCGGGTACTCCAGTTGAAGGACAGTCTCCCTGCTCACTATGCCATCCCCATTACACATGGGTAACAAAATAGCAACACTGTTACACACCAGATGTTCTATATTTTAGAGATATTGAATGGTGACCTTCAGGTGATGATTTTTTCCCCCCCACAATGGATATATAGCGTTTTGTAAATGAAGTCGTCATTTGCAGAACTGTACTGGTTTAGTAGATACAAATTGTAGTGCTTAAGATTTTATTTATTTTTATATTGCTTTTTTATTGTTTATGGCTTTGTGTTCTGTAGAAAGTGGATTACAGCATGTAAAAGTCCAGTCACCACATCATCCCTTGGCTCATGACAGACAGCCCATCTGGGGCACCGATATGATGAATCGTGACCTTGGAATTATAAAATTCCATCTGGCAATTTGGTTTTAAAAAATGAGGTTTTCACATTATGTAGCTGTACGGTTTGTTTTTACATTTGGCTGTAGTTAGAGTTTTGAAAATGTTTAAATAGTTAAAAAAATTATTGCAATGCAGAATGTGAAAACTTAACACAGATCAAACCGTATAATACTAAACTCATGAAATATAGAAGGCAGCTATCATTCACCTCTCCAAGCCAAGTCCACCCATTACGGTATTGTGCTGAAACTGCCCTGTAGCAAGGTTGCACACAGTTGAGTTATATCTGGACACAACAATGAGAACAACGAGAACATCAGCATTCATGTCAGGGAAGCAGAAAATGCATTCCTATATAAGCCATTTGTAGAACCGTTCTTTCCATCAAATCTGTAACAAGTCCAATTTCTGTTGGTAATCCCTCTCTGAAGCAACACATTGATATGTAAATTGTTGTCTCAGGATGGGAGAATGGTTATTAAAAAGGGGACACAGATTGAAAATGATTCATGGCCGACCCCTGTAATGTATTCATACTAGGGCAGCATGTCCTAAACATTTCCAATGTAACATGCGCAGCCGCCAGCACTTAAACCTGGGGTGGAAATCCATCTCACACTCCACGGCAGCGGCACGTAAGAGTGAAAATAGATATTCTAAATATGAAAACAAACCATTGAGGCTCTCTCTGGGGCGTTTTAGATTGCCGTGTTACGAATATTCCAAAACAAAGCCTCGACTCTCAACGTCATATTTTAAACTGTTTATTTCTAATACAGCAGTCTGGTTGACTGGCTCCATTGTTGCTAAATCTCCATTGAACACAAGCTTAGAAACAGGTCCAGCTCTCTCCTCTTTCCATGAAGCCAGCACCCATTCTTACTCTCCAGCTGCTAGGAAGTGTTCAATATCAAATCCATGCTCTTCCACCAATAATTACTTTCAGAGGCTTTTCGCTTTTCGCCTCCGCACACCTCCCCGTTCTCTACCGCATCATTAAAGTCAGCCCTGCCATCTCATATCCAGATGGCGGCTCCTATAAATATGACAGGTACGTACTGACATTTTCCCTCTCCCTGCTCCTAACCCGCGTAGATTCACGTCAATCTCAGTTCTCCGGGAGCGATCAGCGGAGCATAAAGGCACAGTAAAGGTCCTGACCCCGGCGGTGTAGTGGAAAAACAACGACCTATACAGGCAGGGAGAGCTCATCTCCCACTGTAATAACTATCCCATCAGACCGTGGGATTTAGAGGCTTACGGCGAACCGGAGCCCGGCGACCTCACTTGACCTCACCGTGATGGAAGTATTCATGAGGGATGACCTACCTTCACACACCTTGCCCCCCACATTTCTCAACCAAACTGCCTCTATCTTCTCGCTCGTTTTGAGGGCGAAGTGAGAGGGGGTATGATTATGATAAAAGCAATACTCATAACACAAGCTTATACTATAGGTTTGATACCTAGGATGTATTAAATTGGTGCAACATCATTTCTCCCTGCTTAAATATATGATTGGGAATTTCCTGTCTGTACTGACTCAATTGTTCTTCAACTGAATCCCCCTGTCACTCTTATCCACATCACTGTTTCTTTTAAAGGCTTTTTTTCTCTCCATACTCGCTTGCTTTCTCTGTCATCCCCTCCCCCGTTCTTCCACTCTTCATCTCCCCTACGCTCTACCCCCCTTCTTCGCTTTCTCCACTCCTTGCGTCTCCTTTTCTAGCACCCTCCCTCTGTCTTTGTGTTGCCATCCGGAGGAGGTAGCAGTGACGATAGTAGTGATGCGTAGCCAGGGCAGAGTCTAGGACAGAGCGGAGGAAGGCGCTGGCATCATCAGCCAGATGAGGAGCCAAATGTGAGCTCTGTCCGTCCCC
The DNA here is from genome assembly GCA_900302605.1 of Rondeletia loricata. NCBI lineage: Eukaryota > Metazoa > Chordata > Actinopteri > Beryciformes > Rondeletiidae > Rondeletia > Rondeletia loricata. The sequence continues at coordinate 3,418 of OMLI01018232.1, forward strand.
ATCAGGCCTGCTGACAGTCACAAACTCATCTCTTATTCACTCCACTCATCAATTATACACAGGCCAAAGGAGCCCTGAGAGGCAGGAGGCAGGAGGCCGCACGTGTCTTCCCCAACTACAACACCGAGACGCACCACAGCGCTCTGTGCACAGCCCTTATCATCAGTGTCCTCCCTCAGTCTCTCTGAAAGCAGGAGGCAGCTTGTCATCATGCCTTTAGCCACCGCTGCTGTGTTATTAAGGTCAGATAATCTGGCCAATAAGGACATAAGGGTGAGAGGGTGTAGACCTGGGGACTATTCTGTGAAGATGATTGGATCTTAAATATTTTGATAATGGATGAAAAAAACAAAAACGTTTCCATTATTTCTTCATTTGAGAGGTCCTAAATTGGGATCCATTAAAAGAGGAAATAAGACGTCAATGTTTATGTTTTGATCTGGGATCTGCAATCTGATTGGCTGCTGCCCATATGAAAGTACACTGACCAAACCACCATGGCCAATCCATCTGCTCTGTGTTCAACAGGAAGTGGACAGAAAGTCAACATAATCCTGCTCAGGTATTTATACAAGACTCAATTTTTCCGCCTGCATGCTAAACCATTGTTTCCCCACCAGTGATTTACCACACAAGTGGGACCAATACCAAGTGACAAAGATGACGTACAGTCCTGGAAAACATAGATTTAGAAAGGAAAAGCAACATTCAACAGTCCAGACGGTCCATTAAAAACGCCATGTTTGACTTGTATCAGCAACTTGTTGGATAAAAGCATGGTAAAATAGTGTTTAGAATTTACAGCGTTGTCATCATAGATTAGACATATTTTGGTGTTATCTTCTATGGAACATCTTAATAATATAAGAAGAGCCAAGCCTCATGATGCTATCTGGAGGATACAGCTGTCAAGTGGTCTCTTCTAGGGAAAAGGAACACAGGCTAATGGTTGGATTAGCCATTACCTCTGTGCAAACACCACTCATTCTGACAAGTAAAAAGGGCTCGTAGCCATCCTTGGAAAGCTATGGAGCACTTGGCAACAGAGCTGCTCTCACATTGTCTGGGGCCTGATCCTACGTCTATGGCTTAAGTGCAGCAGAGATGAGACTAGTTTGATTGTTTAAAAACACACACGCATGCACGTACACGGACACACACACAAACACTTTGACAGTCACTAGTTATTTCCATATCAGGCAATGTAGCTGGAGACGGGGAGCCATTTCATTCAGTGAGGGAGAGGCGGGCTGGCCCTTAGATGAAAGAGGTAGCATCCAGTTGGCGTTGGCGTGACATGCCCATTCCTTGTTTGTGTGTGTGTGTGTGTGTGTGTGTGTGTGTGAGAGACTGGTCACACACCAGTGCATTAAGTAACTTGACCTGAGCAGGCAGCTAAACACCAACCTCACGCGTCAGCCAGATCTAACAAGCTAAGCTCAACAATCTCATTTGCTTGAGATGTGAGTGTAACAATTTTGTGCCGGAGAGTGTCTGTTATACAAACAACAAAAAAACCTACTCCAGAGATGTCCAGCATCTAACGAACCATCTAAATAGAGCTGTATCCCCTTTATGCACAATAACACTGCATGATAAAACATCTTACCAGCATATTCTCTGCTTTGTTTATTGTATACATGACAGCAACGCGTCAACATCCCCTGTGATGCTTGCATACCGCAGTGTGCCGAGAGAAGCATGCTGGTACAGTAAGTGAGTAATTCACTCACTCTCAGTAAATCATACACGTCCTACTCCGTTCCCTGCTGGCAGGCCTGCTGAATCCATATGGGATTGATGGACTTTCTTCTTACTCTCAGATGATGCCTAATGTGAGGAGGGAATAGAGGAATAGAGTCGTAGCTGTCAAAACATAACGCTTGAAACATCATAAGAGGATAATGAAGGGAGGAAGGGAGGGAAGGAGGGCGGGAGATAAAAGAGAGAGAGAGAGACCACACAGAAAGCTGAGCAGCGATTGTGACAAATCACTGAAGCCTGGAAAATGGGAAGCTGCAAGAGGAAAGGCAGCGGGCCAATCAGATTTCAACGACAAATTTATTTAATCATGACTATTGTCTCATTTGTTTCCCTAGGAGTAATTTAATTTGACATTATCTTGATCAGTATCGCTCCATCTCTCAAGTGTCACATGTTTTTGTCACATATTTCTTTATTCACTGTCATTCTGTCTTAGGTTGAAGAAGATCTCAAGCAATCTGACAAGAGGAAATTGTGTTAAAGGCAGAGCAACATTATTCTGTTGTGGTGACCTCAGTCACCTTTGACCTCCATCCTCCAGGGACATATGCGTGGGAAACATGGTACGGCACAATACCTAAAGGATTGAGATAGTAGCTTTGACTTATTTCACATGTGGTACAACGGAGGCTGACGCTGGGCGTGGCTAATGCTCCCTGACTAACTGCTGCTCCCCAGGGCCTGGGATTAGAACACAGAAAACAGCCCTATCCATCTATCTGTGTGTCCATCGTCACACACAGCATGTTGCAATCACTATCATTCCATCCTCTGCCCTTGACCCTCATGAATCAGCCTGTCAACCTGCCACGGTGAGGATGCGGTGTGAAGTTAGGTGCCCCACCTCTGGAACTGAAAATGCTCGTGCCTGCCAGGAATCAGGGGTTTAGTGGAGGGTAAAGCCACCGAAATTCAGTTTACCCTCCTTTTTATTTACGCAATAGAGTTTACCCACTGTTGTAGGCTGACATAAATCTTTAGGATCATAAACATTATAAAAATGTAAGAGGTCATAGTTTACTCACTGCCTAGGATCGGATCCCACCAGAACCCTCTTGTCTCATTTATTCTGAAAAAGAGATATGATGGCTGCTAAATAAATAAACTATTAAAAAATGACAGAACATCATTCTGAGCTGAAATGGGCATATACACAGTTTATCTTCCACTCTCCTTGTTACTGCTTTTCCTCCACTGTTGATGACACACACTGTGGATCTGATGAAATACTATCATCTATAAATAAAAGCTTTTGCTATTGTTGGGCTGCACAGCCTTATGAGAGAGAGAGAGAGAGAGAGAGAGAGAGAGAGAGAGAGAGAGGGAGAGAGACGCTGGATCCACCTAAATGGCCAAATGGCCCTCCACCACTCTGGCGGCGTTCGGAGAAGAACGCTAAAGTCAAAACAGCAAGGAGGGGTCTTGGGCAAGCACAAAGGCAGAGCTTGACATTAACTCATTCATTCAGGCTTCCCCATCCCTCCCAGGCCAAGTGTAATGATGACTTACGTAACCTCTATGCACTGACTCCTTCCTTCAGAGGGTCCTGTTGTGACGTTTGCATGATGTAGACTGTACTTTGACCCATTGCACTGAGGGAACAACCATGCAGTTCTTCTGGGACTGGGCATTCTCTATAGGGATGCTGAAAGGCATGTTAAATATTACACACATACGTATATGATGTACACATTATAAACCACTACAGCAAGGGTTTTTCCCAACCTTTTTTGGCAGGTATCCCCATTCTGTGGACAGAGAATCCCTGTGACCCACAAAATTTGAAATACACCGAAGGAAGGGAAAGCCTGCACTATAGCCTGATGGCTAGCTGGCTAGGGACCACCAGTGAGGATGACCGACTTCCCCAGCCTCAGTAGCTAGCAGATGTTTAGCCAGGATTAGGTCCTTATGTCGACAGGAGGGGTCAACAGTCAGGGCCACTTAAGGACAGATTATTGACCATTCCTCCAGAATGCAGCCTGGAGTAATGGAAGGGTTAAACAAATTAATAATCCATGGGGATGAATAATACAAGGAGATGAAGCTACGGACGGACAGTACTGTCACAACGTGGATTTGCATCGTCTCAAATGGACTTAAAAGAAAAACAGGACTGATTGAGATGGAGAGGCCGCTCAATAAAAAGACCATTAGGGCTTCTTTCCCCAACTGAACAACCAGCAATATGACGCAAAACCCAATGAAAATGACATCTACAAAGAAAGAGGGAAAGTGCCTCGAGTTAAGCTGTTTACAAATGGTCTTGCAGCTCATATACTCCGGTCTCCTCTTCACACGCACGCACCACTCGCTCCAGATCCCCTCATAAAACCCTTATATGGGCTACTGTCGCACTTTGCATGTGAAACCGGCATGTTTGCGTAATATGATTTCTTTGATTTTGTCATTTTTACATTCGGTATTTCCAACGCCACATGTTGTTGATGAGGTGTGAAGCCTTGTGAAAAGTAATGCATTTGCCATACTCTGAAGGCCTATAGGACTGTCCGGGCCAATGTTAAACATGATATCCTAAACCATGAACAGTATCTTGATGCCTAGCTTGATTGTATGAGGAAATAAGTAACAGAGCTGAACATCTGAGCTTTAATGCATTTTATATTTTTTGTCAGTGTATTGCCAGAACGGTACTCTTCTACTGACTAGTTTCCAACTTTACAGCATTATAATAGCCTTTAGCGTGCCACGATAATTGAACACAGCCTATAAAATACTACTCCTTCTGAACTGTTCAGGTTTACCGCCGAGCAACTCCTTTTCATTTCCTAGCATTTCCTTCTGGGAAATATGTGAAGTACTGCGGGAAAACACAATTCCAGACCGGGATTTAGAGCAGCAGCTCATCGCTTTTGTTCTTGATATAATGCCTCCAATTCTTCATTCAGACAGTGGTGCATGTAGCCAAAGCAAAGGAAAGATCGTGTGCCCAATGAGAAACTCAGACGGGGGATTCAGAACCGAGTGCAAGCAGAGCTGCAGACAATGGAAGGGTTCCAAGTTTGAGCAGTTGGACTACAGAACCAACGAACGAGACCTACAGACACACTGGCAAGCATGAGTAATGGACCGGCTTCATGAGGTTCACATGGCACGAGAGATCAGAATAAGATTCATTACCAAGGATGTCCCACTGTAACTTAAGATCGATATGAAAATATATGACAAGAATACATTTCTATCTGCATGCATGCTATGACTGGTCCAAAACAGAAATCTGTTATCTGGGCTTTTCCTGTCTGGATAGGGCTGAAGGGATCGGCGAAATAGTGGGTGTAATAGAGGAGGAGGAGGAGATGAAGGACGAGCACCTCATCTCATTTCAGTAGGATGAGTGAACAGACGTCACTTCGGGGTAGCATCCCAGTGTTTCTTACACGGGCAGGCTGAGGCAGGATTACAGTGGTTTCTGAAGGCAGTGCCGGACGCTTTCTCAATCATCGCAATCTTCTTTCTGTCCATCAGTCTATTTACTCCGACTGACGTCACTGCAGAAGCGATGGCTCGGACAGGCCTCGGTAACAATGTCCTTGGTTTTATTTAAAACATCCTGCGAATAAAACGGCAATACCAGCAGGACATGCTGGAGATATGACGCACCAAGAGAGATGTGGACATCAAAGAAACGCGGATGTTCAGTCCATTGGCAGTGATTCTTGGACATTGAGATGCTTCTCAGTGGAATATCATATGAGAATGCTATAAAGCCATCCTTAATATTATTTATTAGAATGAACCAGTCAGGGTTATGGCAAATAAAAAACGATAATAAAACAACTAAATATATATTTTGAATGGGCACTGATGGATTACTGGGGAACTTTCAAGCAATGCATGAAAATAGAAAGAAACGAGGACAGAAATTAAACCAGTTAGTTAGATTCAAGGCCAGATCAACACACCTGGGCTAGATCAAACGAAACGTTTAACATGAGCTGTCAAAAACACATTGTTTCTTCCTTCTACCACTTGACAATCCTGGAAAATAGGAGGGCAGAGCACTTACTCTTGCTGAAAAGGAGAAGTCTGTAAATAATAGGCTTTAACCGAAAATGGAGCGACACCTGAAGGCCTCATTATATCAAACACTGGACAACAGTCCTAAATCCCCATGACATCTGTATGTGTGTGCATGAGATAGTGAAGAGCAGGAGAGCAGTGTTGTAGCAGACCTCTCCCTGAACCCAGTTTTCTCTGCAGGCGTGTTCGCTAACAGCTGAGAATGGCGGGGCTTCTGCCCTGCTGGCCCAGTCATTAGCTCCTCCACAGCACGCTCCCAAAGCTGTTCTGTTAATGGACGCCCAGCCAACCCCAACGCTGTCATAAGGAACTCATATTCATACCAGAATGGAAGCATTTCTTCTCTACATCATTAAAACACCTTGCGTCCTTATCTGTGCGAACAACCTTCATGCATCAAAACATCTGTCGTTTCCTCTGTTTTATTAAAAAGACAGTATTCCACATCCAACAGTGACAAGATACAGTAGAAAACACAAATATTTTAACAACATAAAATACACAGTTTGTGTTAATTAACGTGTGTGGGGTGAAGTGGGTGTGGTTAACACTGCTTTAGTCAGAGGTCAAAGGTCAAAGTGTGTGTGCTGAGATGTCAAAGTCATGCTCGGCTGTACTGTTTCCAGATGTGCGCTGAGGCAGAGGAAGGGAGCGCACCTAATTATTGAGTTATTGCTCCTGTAACAATATGCACTGCATCATGTACATGTACACCTCAGACTTCATCATCGTCATAGACATTATCAACAGCATTGAATTCAGTAAGTATAAATAGGACAAGTTGATAAGACTTAATTCATTTAAAACACCATTACGACAACTAGACATGTCCAATTCCCCTAAAAGTGACAGATTATCACAGTAAATACGGTTTTAGTCAAAAATCTCACAAAAATCCACAGTACACTAGGACTTCATGGTATAAAAATAAGTTACAAATCTGCATAAATATTTACACAAAACATTTATAAAATATGGACAAGATCACAAAAACACTTTTTTTGTTTTGTTTACACCATTGAGTATTAAGACTATTTTCAGTTTGCCGCTTGTTATAAAACATTCATTTAGGTTTGTTAAGAACAGAACCTTTTTAAATGGTTAACCCAATTCCATACCACACTTTGTTACAACAGCGGTTTCAAATATACAAGATGGAGAAGGGGGAAGTGGAGAAGTGCGGCATAGCCAAGTCTCTCTTCCTTTTCTCTCCACTTCACTCCTCCCTTTCAGCAGAGACAGATGAAGAGCGTCCCATCCCATATAGATAAACCTCCTATGAACAAGGATTTCCCTTAGTACCAAGTCCACAGCTGACTCCTTACAGGCTGAGTACAAAGACAGGAGAGAGAGAGAGAGAGAGAGAGAGAGAGAGAGAGAGAGAGAGAGAGAGAGAGATGAGGAAGGGTGTTATGGGAAAAGAAAGATAATGAGGCAGAGAATGAAGGTAGAGG